>VZRW01012209.1:655068-674187 GCA_013398125.1 Aegotheles bennettii | reverse complement strand
GACGGGGCCGCCTCCTCCTGCGGCGCGCGGAGCTGCCCCGGCCACAATGGCCTCCCGGTGCTCCGCACAGGCCGCGCCAGGCCTGCGGCCGCTGACAGACAGCAGCGCCGTCCAATCGCAGCCCTCTGCCGGCGACGCTCCACCAATCAGGCTCCGGAGGCGGGACCCGCCAGCCACTATATAAGGGAGGGCGGTGAAGGACTGCAGTGGAGACGGGGCCGTGCGGGCCAATGGGGGCGCGGTGCCCGCCCCTTGGCGTGAGGTCATCGCGGGTCTCACCATGTTTGTGATGTCACCTCACAGCGGTGCCTCGTCACGCGTTGCGCTCGCGCCACCCCGCACTGCCCGCTCCTCGGTTAACGGTGTCCAATGGGCAGGAATACGATGGGATAACGGTTGGACTTGATGACCCTGGAGGTCCCTTCCAACCATAATGATTCTATGAGGTGGACGGGAGCCCTCAAAGCACCACTGTAAAATGACATCACCCAGGGGCAACCTGTGACAGCACCACAACACCCCATGGGCACCTCACAGCCCTGCTCCGGGGTGACAGCAGCGTCCAGTTCACCAAGCTCTGCCCCGTTAGGGGACAATGGCCCCGAGTACAGGGGCAGGGGCTGCACACAGCTTTCCCGGGGGGAAGTGGTTCAGGAGGGGATTTGTTCCCTCCCAAGATAGCCAAATAGCTATTTCTGACCCCACTCAAAAATATAAGCTTTCTATACATCACCATACCCTGTGCCTTGACAGTAGGACTGCTTGTTTTTTAAAACAGGTGCTGCCTATAAATAAACTCAATGTATTTTTCCCCCTCTCTTTTCTGTGATTTCTCTTCTCACATAGGTGACTTTAGAAAAACACATTTTTTTTAATAAATCAATGCAATGTATCACATAGACTAGATGACATCAGTTTCCTTTAATAGCACCACTTCTCAGTATGGAGAGGATACTAGTTCTAGACAGACAGTAAATCACTTACAAAAACATGTTGGATACCAAGTTACATATTCTTGGCATCTAGGTCAGATTAGCACTGTGCTTTTCACTATGATTTGGGTTCTTTTATGTGGTTATAAAAAGTACTAGAGCAGTTCCAGTAAGAAGCTCAGATTAAAAAACATGTAACACTTTCAAACCATTAACCTACATAAATATTCAAACATTTCCACTCCAAAGCAAGCCTGCAGAGGAATACCATAAAGAAAACTAAAATCCTTGGCTGGTGAAGTTAATAAAATGCAGAAGTCCGAGTAGCATTTCTGACTGTTCCAAAATAAAACGAGCAGAGAAGTTAAACTAGATACACACATGATTTATTTGAGGCTTATAGATGCTAGTTCACAACCAGCAAAGTATACTTTTGTGAATATATACATTAAGAAAATAGGGTTTTATCCTAGATTGAAGATGTATTTGGTATTCTCTTATTTGCTGGCATAGGGTTGAGGTTTTTATATATATTCCAGTAGCTGTAGTTTAGGTATTATATTAAAATCAAGCTTATGACATTTTTTTCTTGGCCAAGGAGGCAACTTCATCACCAGAGGCAGCGTATGTAAAAATACAGACAGCTTCTATATAGCTGGTGTGACCTACAGTAGGAGCTACAATCAGTTTACATTGCTGCATCAGTACCTGTCTGGCAAAACACTGGAACACTCACCAAATCCAATTCTCCTGTATTCATGTGCTTCAGAAAGAAGGCGACATGCAGCAACCTACCCAAACCTGACACAATTTTGAACCACAGCTGCTGGTTAAGGAGAAGTAAGGTTTGTCTACCTGGGAGACCTGGTGACACAAAGAACCAACCCAAGAAACAGAGGAAAGAACTCCGATATCAGGATTTAGGCAAGACTGGGGGAGAACACTCTCTCTCCTACTGGAATCAGAGTATTGTGGTGTTGTACCCGTTTTCAGATCTGAGATGAGGAGTCAAAGTAAAAAGCAAACAAAAGACTCAAAACAAGAAGAATGATATAATTTTAATTGCATTGTAATTTCATTGTACACTCTTCAAACAAATATCACTTGAAAGACATCCAGTTCCCTTATTCTGTTGCACATGTTGTGCAAATAAGAGCTGGGGTGGCATACAAAACAAAATGTTGCTCTGGCTTTTCAAATCATTAGTTGAAAGCAGCAGAAATTTAAAACATAACTGGGAATCTGCAGCCATGGATGAGCTTTGCAAATGACTGGTTAAATATGAAACACAGATGCAAAGAGGGGAGGGGAAGCTGGGGAGGAAGAGGGACAACGTATTTCCAGTTTGAGACTGAAGTAGGAAAAAACCTAACAACTGTACACAAGTATCAACATGCTCAGTATTTACATTCTGAGCATTACCAATGCTACAGATAAGCAATGTACTAAAAAATAACTTAAAAAAGCTATACAATTGTAGTTATAAATACTGTATCTTTAAAACTAGTTAAGTAGTGTAGGCTAAAAAAATGTTCACAGTTACTCTGAAGAGAGCTGTATATATATATTGCACAGTAGAAAAGTTCATTCAGTATACCGTGTGTAAACAATTTTTATCTTCTCCTTTGGCAATTTCAGGGCAGAGGAATATTTGCTGTGAGCAAAAGCACTTGGGTACAAGGCACATCAAAAGCTTTTAAAGCTGCAAGAGAAATCCTTCTGACACTTTCCAGTTGGCACTGTCTCTCTTTAGAAAAACGTGTACCTGTCAATTCAGAACCACGCATTTCTGCAAGTATAATTCAGAGGTCTGGTGACAAACATCAGCTGTTCTTGACTGTTATTCTACAGTTACAGATTTGGCCAAATTTCTTGGAAAGTCCACCTAGAATGAAAAGACAGGCGTTCAGTATATGACAGAGTAATACTGACATTTTGTGTTTGACACTTCACTTTGTGTGCTTTTTCTAGGCTTCTTAACCAGTTCTGCTTTATTCTAGACACATTAACACACAAGAGACACTAGATCTCAGATAATGACTCACTGTTGAATTCATCATTGCTTCCAAAACCTTCCTAACAAATACATATTTGTTTTGCACAGGGTACCTGTCAAAATCAGTCATCCTTATCAAACTGACACATCTAACCAGTGTCAGACTCAGCTGTACAAAGCACTGAACTATTTTAGGTTAAAGTGCAATATCATATTTTAAGATTTAGTTCTCTGAAAAAGTCCTATCTGCATTCTTAACTAATCAAACTAAGCAAATGTTCTTTATATTATTTTAGAAAGATACCAATAAAAAAAAAACATATAAAGCTGAAGAACTGGCACTGAAATGTCACCTCTACTACCACAGTCACTATAGGCTCCACTAACTATTATCATAGTCCTTTGTTAGGTTGGCCACATAACTGGGTCTCTCACTTTACACTGGTAGGAGGAAGTCCAAAACTGCACTAACTGGAGTGCTAAATACAGAAAGCACTTACATCGTATCCTCGGAGAACAGCCAGGTGGAATGAAAGCAACTGGAGAGGAATAACACTCAAGACTCCTTGAAGGCAGTCAACTGTATGAGGTAGTTCAATGGTTTTGTAGGCAAATTTTGAGCTTTCTGTGTCTTCTTTAGAACACAGAATGATTGGACGACCCTGAAAATAAAGTTTTGCAGTGTTAGTGAAGAGCTAGCTTAGAACTGCTTTGAAGTATTAGTTCACAGCAGGTCTGTAGTATGTTTGAAGACCCTGAGGTAGCTCACAGACAGTGCCAGTCCTGCATAATGACTTTTGTCATTCACTGTTCTGGGAAACTTGAATGTTTTTACCCTGTAGACATTTAATATTAGTCCATTTGCTTCAAACCAAACAAAAACCACATACAACCCATGTGCAATCAGTTTTCACTACTGTCGTTATCCTGTAATGACAACCTACTATGTACATATAGCATCTTATTTATAACTTATTAGAAAAAAATATCAGTACATCCTCTTTCTAAGGCACAATCTCTTTCCCTGTGACATTATATTAGTTAGACAGCTTACCTGTCGAGCAGTGACCTGTTGCAGAGCATTCTGGCACTTGGTGAAACAAGGATCCTTCATTATCACCATGATAACAGGCATTTGTTTATCTATTAGGGCTAACGGCCCATGTTTCAGCTCACCAGCTAGGATACCTTCAGAGTGCATATAGGTGATTTCTTTTATTTTCTAAAATGAGAAAATGCCATCAAGTTACTAATGAATCAGACAAGAAATAAAAGCCACAAGAAGCAAAACACCAAGGCTGTACATCTGCCACTTAAATACACACATATGGTATCAAGTTGGTATTTTCAAAGATTAGTAACAGTGAGAACAGACAGGCTTGTCTGCTGGGATTTCCAGCAGGCTGCTGGTGGGAGCAGAGCTTGCCCGTACACATGCATGTGCAGATAAAGTGGAGTTATCAATAGGGACTTTAAGAACTAAACAGCCAGCATAGCCTTGGCTAATGCACTCCACCTTTTAATATTTCAGCCTTTGTGAGAGATGGATATGCATCCATTCCACCAGAATGTTCATCACATAATTTATAAGTTTCCTGCATAAGCATCTCATCTGAACATCAGCACATTGTGTTTTTCTGATGTTATTTTCAAATGGATCAGCATTTTAAGTTTTGTTTGTTTTTAAATGCTCATTAAACACTGCACTTATTATGTGAAAGAAACAAGAAACTGCTATCATATCCAGATTCACCTTATGTATGTGTTCAATCCAACAGGACTAAATGCTCTCAGTTAGATACACTTTCACTCTTGCAGAATTAAGTTGTAATAAAATATTAGAAATAAACTGTGTTGCAGAAGCTACAAAAGCTCATTTTAAATAATATCCAACAATATCGAGAGGTTCCTACCAGAGCTCCTTCCAGACAAGTGGCATAATTATATCCACGACCCATAACCAGCAGTGATCTTTGTTTGTACAGTTCAAGAGCCAAATCATGTATCTTCTCATCCAAGGACAAGACTTCTTTAATCATCTCTATTGGGGCACACAAAAAGCACATATTAAAAACTTTTTGGTGGGAAGAAATAGTTTGCTTGTAGTACGATGTTCTAATGGTCTATTAGAACAAATACACTTAATATAATTCAACTGTTAACTTTGCATCTTGGACTGCAGTTTGAGGATATTTTCTCCAGCCTTATTTACAGTAATAAAATTAAAGCAACTATTGGTTTAAGCACTGCTCATACATCCCATTTGTATTTCTAAAGGAAGTTGTGAATATCTGCTTTAAAGTCACCTTGAATTATTTACCTTTTATCAATCCTGATCTAAAGTGAAAGACTTTAAAAATTTCAGATCATCAATTTAGGAGATCAAGTAGTATTTCTCACACAAAACTACCTTATTATAATTAGAAAACTCAATCCATGAAAATTCTCATCTTCCTGTCAAGTTTCTCGGAAGGGCACTTGTAAAATTGGCAATTACTGCAGAAACTAATAGTCCACTTTTCTCACATTGTCTAGCTTTCAGGAGGAGGGGGAAGAGTGAAACTTAAATGAGAACAAAACATCCCCAAGTAGTATTTTATATTGCCCATTAAACAACATCCTCTATTCCTCCTCAAACCCAAAGTATCAATATACCTGGCAATGATTTTAGTCCACCAATGATTTCCTGTCTCCTTTTCTGCAAGGAAATTCTGTCTTCAGACATCATTAGGCCAAACATTACAAGAGACACGAATTGGCTGGTATAAGCCTGCAGACAAAACAAAACATTTAGCAGCTAAGCCTGCAGAGAATTAGTATGATCTCAGTTTGAAGTGCTACAATTAAAATTTTAATTGGATTTCACAGGGCTGAAGTATGAAAGTCAAGTACTGAACAGCAGTTACCTTTGTGCTTGCCACACCTATCTCAGGTCCTGCATTGATATGTACACCACAGTCAGTCTCCCTCGATATTGAGCTTCCAACTGTGTTTGTGATGCCAACTGTTAGAGCACGACGTTCTTTACAATACCTCAAGGCCATAAGTGTATCTGCAGTTTCACCTGGAAAACATTTACATCTTGACTTCAGGTAGACAGAGAATAGTAATGATTCCCAAAAAGCATAAAATTCTACACAAGTGTGTTCTGAATAACTACACCCACACTTGCACAATGCATAATGCAGTTGAAAACAATCTTTCAGCACTCACTCATTGTCTATTTATCTTAATTAAGTCTGAAAGAAAAACCTTTCATTCAAGACAAATCTGGCCCACTAGCCTTCATACTCCTTTGTAACATGCATAAAGTAATAAATAATTGGCTTTTAGCAGTTTTTGTACAGTTTTCACTCAACTGAAGTCAAACAGTAAATGCAGCTCACCTGACTGACTTATAAAAAAGCACACATCATCTCTGAATACAGGTGTGTTTCTATCCAGGAAGTCACTAGCAAGTTCCACCATCACTGGTAATTCAGTTAATTCTTCCAATACTTGTCGAGTCTGTATTCAAGCAGCACACAATATTTGTTAATATTGCCACCCATAGAAGTCTTGACATCTCAAGAGTCAGAGATAATCCAAATGGATTCTTACTACAAAAACTGATAACTACAGCTCACCAGAGCTTTAAAAACCAAGGTGAAAAGTTACTTTCTAGCATGGTAGGTAACAGCACTGGAGCATTAATAAGAATGTGGCAGAAAGGAAAACTGAATAAAAGGGCAAGACTCCTCAATGAAAGGCTAAGTTTGAGATACAGAAAAAAACCAGAGCTGTTGACAGAAAACCCAGCAACTAGGAGTTATAGATGTATTTCAGCTAAGGCTGCACTTACAGCTACTGCAGCATGGTAACTGGTCCCACAGCCAATAATGATCAGTCTTCGGCATCTTCTGATTTCTTTCAAATGATCCTTCAGCCCCCCCAACAGAACTGTAAACAAATAAGTCTACATCAATGGTGTGTTTTGTTTTCCTAGTCAATATGTTCAGAATTGGCAGGCTTAGTGCAGCTTGAATGCTTGTTCTGAGTTACCTGTGCTGCTCTCGAAATTCACCCTGCCCCTCATCGTATTGACAACTGATTCTGGTTGTTCAAAAATTTCCTTTTGCATGAAGGCACTGAAGTTACCTGTTTAGAAAAACATTACATGGTAATGCTTAGGTACATAGTTTGTTAGTTGAAGTCTTACAGTTACCAAGAGACAACTTAAATTAGCTTGCTACCATAGGTCATCTTACCTTGACCTAGCTTAAACAAAAGCTCTGTTTGGTTGGTTTCATTTCCCAACAGTGACAAAGTAACTGAGTTTCTTTTTAAGAAAACTTCTGTATTCCATTTCAGTTCTTAGCTTACAGTCAAAGTTTGCAAACAACTGCAACATGTTAACATTAGTTACATTTTCACTAAATATTTAGATGAACACAAATATCTAGGTCTTTTCCAAGACTAAAAACAGGCAGAGCCCCATACTGCACATCTTCCTTTGGTCTTAAAGCTTGGAATTGTCAGTTCCCAGTACAAACAGCCTAAATATCAGATCATTTTCACAACAAATTAGCAGCCGTCTTATCTACTACACAGTCAGTAACTATCCATCTTTGATGTTTCAACCCACCCTTCATGATTTGCTGCAACTCCATCTGCAAGGTTTGGATGGCCCGGGAAGGATCATCACTAGCTGAACGCTCGAGACGGTGAATTGAAAGCTTCCCATCAGTTACTGCTGCAATGTCATCATCTTCTAAGAAAATTACTCTGTTGGTGTGTTCAATGATAGCACTACAGGGAAAAAAAAGAAGACAAGCCTGATATGTGAGTAAGAGTTGGTAGCAGCACTCCTCAAAGCAATTAATAGGCCACACAGCACTTCCAGCCCCTCTTCTATCTTCCTTTTGAACATAACTACAGCTAGAGCCATCTTAAAGGAAATGGCTCCATCTGCTGCTCCTCCTGCACTCTCACAGGAACCCAGAGCTCAGGAACCACTGCATCTCACATCAGCAAGTTCCTGCTGATCTGATCTTGCCTCCCACTGTCCCTGTCAGACCCCTCAGGTCACAGTCTTGTTTCAGAGATAAATGAGTGCCTGATGTCCAAGTTCCTGCTAAGTTTGGAACCACATCACTACTTCCTCCTCTGACAGCTGGATTAAAATGCCAAAACCCAGACTAACCTATAGCCTGCCCAAATACTTGGCTGAGAGTGTATTTTGTACCCAACTTACCTTCCTACATTGGATTCTACACAGAGGTTATCAATTGGCAGCTACTGCACTTGTTTGCAGTTCAAACGTTAATGTTAAGCCTTCACATTTTTCAAGTACCTTATCCTGAGGTCCTTATGAAGTTACCTTGATTAGAAGCTATTCTATGAGAAAACAACTGTACAGCAGCAAGACAGTGTAAAATTTCCAGAACCACCTCGCTTCTAAACAGAAACAGTATTTTGAGAAACATTTAAGTATTTTTACTACCTCGCATCTGAAGCAAAGAAGAATTCGACTGCCTTATCCCCAACAGCATGAAGGCAGGTAGAGCTGTCCAGCCTTTTCATTCGTGAATTGCATATATTCTTCACATTCTCAATGTTGCCTATTAAAGAAATGAGACACTTTAAATGCAAAAGCAGATCTGTTCAAGTCAGAAATTAGAGAGGTTCAAGGTATCACAGTTACACAAGTATTTTGTGGGAATGGGACTTTTACACAAACTATGTATTCAGTAGAATAAAAATAGAATATTCTCGGCCAAGAAGCTATATGGGGCACTGGCTGGTAGGTTTATTGTACAAAGACCAATTAACCTAATTTCTAATCATAAAGCAACAATAATTTTAGCTCTTAAAAATAATGTAATTGGGTTTATCAACTTACATGTTCTATATAAAACAGGAATCTGTTCAGTGGAGAGCTTGTACTTGCTTCTAACCCCAATGAGCAAAGGACTTCCTCTCCTACAAAGAGAAAACATGCATGTTTATAGAGAAAGGTGCATCCAAAGTAGTCAAACGACATCTGTGAAGCTGAAAGACAATATCCCATCTAACTCCCTAAATGGGAAGATCTTCCTGATACTAAAGCCATTACATGGCAGGAGTTGTATAAACTTGGCTTGTTTCTGTAAGATTCGCTAAATATTGATAGATTAATAAGTACCATGTGCCTTGGTGATTCTTTCCCCATGAACAACACCCAGGTAAAGGAAAATGTATATGAACTAGTTGGTTTCCTTCCAGTAATCACAAAACAGCTTAGCACAGACACCAATTTGAATATCGTTTTTAAACAAAGCCTACTCTGCCTCTAAAGTTAGCCAGCAATAAGCTCTAGTGCTCTATACTATTGAAATAGTGTTCCACCCTTTAGCCTTTTAAACTCAGAAATGTCTACTGCACCCCTGAAACTGCAGAATATTGAGATAATTTTAATTGTAAGGGCCACATGCAATATTCAAGAGCTTATTTCAAAAAAATCTCACAGGACTAAAAGAGCAATTCACTCCCCCAGCACCTCAGATTACAAGTTTAGCTTCACTTAATCCCCTCACTCCTAAAAACCCAAACCTGAACCACATATAGAACAGTTCATTTCAGAAGATGTTCTCCAGCTAGAGCACAGCTGGCTTTTTCACAGTTCTAATATTGTCTCATTTCAGACCACAGAAGTAATGGGCTTTTTGGTCGTAGTATAAAAAAAGTCTATATCCCCACTGCTATTTCACTTGCTACTTTAATATCTTCACATTTCCTGAAAATTGTTTTTCAAGTCATAAATAAAAGCAGGATTTATACAGAAATAAAAAAAACCCTCATAAGTGCTAGGACAGCTATAGAGCATTATTTGTATAACCTATTAGCACGGTGGCATTTTAGCCAACCTGAACATACTTCTCTCAGCCTGTACTAAACACGAAGTAAAATTAAACCATACCCTTTCCCTCTCCTTTTAGACACAGGGGAAGTGTTAGCACACTCTTAATGTAACTTTAGAAACAGAAGATACAGTATGTCACTAAAGCTCAGTATAACTGATAAAAGGCTAGACTATGGGAATGAGTTTGTTAGTGGTACGTTCTGTGTCATTTGGACGACCTCCAACTGAAAGTGTATTTGCATAAAGCAACAAAACATCATCTGATCACTTCTCACTGCTGTCTTTGCATCCTCAAAGAGTGAATCGTCACAGCTACCTTATTAAATAAAATCAAGTTAAAGTTGATAGAGAATCAACACAAGCCCCTGAAAATTCTGTAACCTGCAGTTAGTCCAGCTCAAATTAAGTTATATTTAATAGTCAGTTGAAGAGATGCTTAGCAGTTTTGCTGCACTTCACAAGGATTCCACTAGTGCAGCTACTTACCTTCTGAGTTTTGGTTAATTAAGCACTTCAGACATCAGTATTCTAGTATTTTTTTTTTAAAAAGAGATGTTAGCATTTTTTTTTTAATCTATAAAAACACAAACTATGTATAAAATGGACTTTTACTAACCTGGTAGCAACAGCTTCACCTGGGTAATGGATGCTCTTGAAAACCAATGCAAAAGCACCTTCCTGGAAACCATGCAAACAGAACAGAAAGAAATCCTAAACAACTTATCTCAATTAGTTACATCTCATTAAGCTGGGGCCCTTCTTCCTGAGGGGGCTGTGAAGGAAAGCTCTTTACTGCTATCATGAATCTCCTCCTGGAGGGCAGACTGCACCTTTAAAGGAATCGGCCAAGGAGCAGAACAAGCTAATATGCACTTAACAGTGCAACAGCTGAATGATCAGGAAGTAAGCACTTAGCCACTCTTTATAAATAAAACCAATACCTTCTATGCAAGGGTTAAAATCTCAGTGATGTTACTTGTAAACCACATCAAGACTGTTAGACATTTGCTTTTAGTGAGACTTTTAATAAGAATGTGCATGTAGCTGCATTTTCAGCTAAAATTTTGGATTTACACTTCCAGTTTAAGCAGCAAATTCTCAGTAATGGATTTAAAAAAAAAAATAAATAAAATCCTTCCACCAAAAGAAAGAAAAAAAATCAAAATCTTCAATGCAAAACAAAACCAGGATTACACAATCAACCACTGTATAGTACTAATGCAGCTTGCAAACTTGAACAGTATTCCAGAGGCAGGAGGAAAAGCCCCCCACCTTGCAAACAGAAGGGAAGTGCTAACAGTCACTCCTCTGGCAGGGACTCCAGGCTGAGACCACTCTGCTCTTCTTCTGCAGCCAGGTGAAGTCACCCTTCCCCTCAACTATGTGGCTGCACCACTATTCCCTCTTGACCCACACAGGCCTTTAGCTAGTGCGTGATCCAGCCCTGCTCTAGGGGAATCCTACAGAGCTGCTTTGGAGAGGAGAAAGAGGAGGTGAAAAGTGTAAGAAACTGCAGGAAGGGGAGGGAAACATCTACCTGGAGACTGGGGGAGGAAACAAAGCAAGCTTTTTCCAAGTTTGTAATGTGTCTATCAAAGTTTTTAAGCGTTCACATAGTAAGTGACAGTAGAGTCTCACTCTAAATAAAGGAACTTTATAAGAAAAATAAAGAAAATAAAGGAACTTCCCACTTACCAACTGTTGAATAACTCTTTCTACCAAGGCTGAAAAACTGGTGTCCTCACTCTCTCTGTTGTCATACATGTATTTGATCAATTTGGGGATTGTTTCTGTATCTGTTTCAGATTCGAATTCATAGCCTTTGCTCTCCTGAAATATCACATGAAAGAGTAAAGTGTTTTCATCCTCAGGCAAGAAACACAGAAGAGCCTTTCAGCTACCTCCCACCAGAAGTTGTACAGTAAGACAGACTGCTCGAAGCACTACACTGGACTAGTGGATACATATCACTATAGGCAAAATATAAAGACTTACCTTGTCATAGCTACTCTTTCAGGAATACTGTAATACAACGTGTAGTAAGACTTGCTTGGCATCTGCCAAGCAACAAGAGACAGAAGGGAGCCCACTCCACACACACTCTCAAAGAATTTGAGCTCAAATTGCTATTCTACTCATAAGTACTTTGCATGTAGGATTACCAGAATGTATTGTACTTCACCAGCTCCCAAGTATCTCTATTAAGCAGATTCTTTCACACTACTTTAGAGATAATATAAAGAAACTTGAATTCAGATCCCAAGAAGGTCATGAAAGATTTTGCAGTAGTTGGTGGAGCGTTTACTTTCTAGTTTTAGAATCCGGTTGCCACAGACTCACCAGAAACTTTCTCAGGTCCTTGTAATTTGTGATGATTCCATTATGGATAACAACAAATTCTAAAAGGAAAAAAAATATATATTCATCAGTATCAAAAAAATAAGATATTTAACTCAGAACTCAAAATTAGAGGGGAAAAAAACCTAAAAGTACACGAGAAACTACCTGCTGTAGCCTTCAGATCTACAGTTTATCACAACATGGACAACAGAAAGCTGAAGCTTACAAATTCTGAAGGCAAAGATTGTTCCAAATCATTAAGACAGTTTCAAACTACACCCAGTAGAATAGCACCAAGCCATCGCAAGTGAAAAACAATATGAAATCTCTTTTCCAGCCCAGACAGTATTGATGCATTTAAATTCTCAGTCTTACCTTTTAAAACCTTCTAAAAGAGTGTTGCAGTGTGATTAACTTGCAACTATTTTCAGAGAACAGATCTCAGGAATTGTTTACAGTGTTACTTTATCCCCAGAAGAGGCTATTTTATTGCAAAAATGTCTAACCTAGATAGAATGGCAACAGCTCAGCCCCAGTATACAAAATAGATACCCTACCACTAGTAAGAAGAGACAACATTTGTACCATGTGGATTGAACCATTTCAAATGCACACAGCTGCAGAGTGCTGTGGAGGTTACGTACCATTGCTTTTATCTGACCTCTGAGGGTGACTGTTTATTGCACTTGGTACTCCATGGGTCGCCCAGCGAGTGTGAGCAATTCCAAAATGTGTTTCAAAATCTGCTTTTGAATCCAGATCATCTTGTTCTGTACACAAGAAATTCAGTTTACAGAATATTTAAAGTTGAGTACTTTCTCACACACACAATAAAACACTAAGAATTCCTACAGGCAGAAATCTAAAAGTTATCTTCTGGCTTTCTTTTAAACCATTTGCTTTCTTGACATTACACTTCAGATAGTTCAAGCTACTGTGATTAAGACTTTGTTTGCCAAGACCTGAGCATTTCCAGCCAATACTAACAGCTAGGCTAACAGACCACATTACTACAAATTATAATGTGAACATAACTAAAACACAACTCCAGTTCTTCACAGATGGAATCAGTGCATAAAGCGAATTGTGATGACAGCCAGATGCTTAAACGCTCATAAATTCTGTCAGAGACCATGTTCTGACATTTCAGCTACAGAGCACAGAAATCATCCAAGTAAAACACCAAGGGAGCCCAAGTCTTCAACAAAGAAGGAACCAAAAGAGGGGAGAGTAGACTGATAATTTCACAGCACTATAACTAAAGATGAGATTGCTTTTGAAGTGCAGATTTAGGGGGCATAAACAATTTAAATGCCATTGAATTACACCATGCAGTTATTTCTGGTACAAAATTGTAACTGTAATTTCATGGTATGACTTTCTGCTGAGATGCAAATACTGTCTGACTGGGAGGCCAAAGTAACAGAGTAGTTTAAGACACTTACTGTACAACTCTTCTTCCAGGGCCTTTACTTTTCCTCTTTTCTTAACTAGTTTGATGAACCTTTCTTTATCTTCATTGTTATTTCCATCAATTGCCACTCCTACAGTATAGGACACAGTCATGAGTGTTATTTAAAGCATGAAATACACTGGGTGTAAAAGACCAAGGAAATACAGACAAACACACACTAGTGAAACAATTATTTTAAAATTATCTTCCAAAGGGATGTACTTGAAGTCGGTTGCTAGATCTGTGTACCTTCAAATCAAAGTAGATGAAGTCTGTATGTACTGCATAGGTGAAAGTATACTTGAGCCATCTCAAATTTTGCTCAAACACATGCCATCAGGCATATATTTTCCCCAATAAAAACAGCCAACTCAAATTTAAGACAAGTTTACTCTTCCTCATTCTTTCACTAGGACTCACATGCACAAAAAAAGGTTGAGGCACAAACTCCATGACCCTGTATGAAAGTCTTCTTCCTCACACTCCATTTGCTTTGCTTATGTGTACTGAACCTCAATCACATTTGACTACAAAACTAAACACCCAATTTAACAACCTGAGGAAAGTTCAAGAAGAAACTCCAAGAATCAGGGTAATTAGTTCTGATCTCTCAGTTTGCAGGATAAAAGAAGAAAAATCCAGCACACAGAAGTTGAAAGTACCCAAAAAGTCATATAAGTAGCTACTGGTGGCTAAAATTAATTTGTTGAGTTAGTTTACATACCTGCAGAGTCATATCCCCTGTATTCCAGTCTCTGTAATCCTTTTATCAAGGTTTCAAATATTTCTTTCCGAGTCCGAGGCACTCTGTAGTTTAGATAAGCAAAAATTCCTGTTTAAAGAGAAAAGGGGAAAGGGGGGAAAAAAGCAAAGGTTTTTTTAGACTGCATCCCTTCAGAATCAATTTAAAATCTTTGAAACCTAGCATCACAGAGAGGTCCTAGGGGGACTCAGCCTCCCATTTAGTACAATTCTTCGTACTAGGTTTTCAAATGGAAAGAGTTCAGATAAATAAAGGAATCAGGATCTTCATTTTCACTACCCAACACAGACTCTCCTGGCAAGTTTTGCTCTCCTCATGTTACCCACCAAGAGTTAAACAGTTGAGAGAACTTAAAAAAATTCTACTTTTCATGAAAACCACAGCTGAAAATGGGAACATTGTGATCTATTTCATGTCCAAATCTAAAACTAGATTTTCAAAGAAGGAATATATTCACCAGTACCAACACAAGGAGACTTTTGTAATGAAAGTCATGGCCTTAAATACCCATGGGTAGGTACTAAGCACAACATGGACTTCTGAAAGGCTCCAGCTTAATCCTGTACCAGTCAGTCACATCAGCAGGAGAATAGAGAAGAAAATAAAGACAGGGCAGAAGTCAAAGGGATAGGACAACAAAGGAAAGAAACAGAAGATACAAAACCAGGGTCACCCAAAAAACAAGCATTCACCCTTCACACTCCCTCAACACAATGCTGCCTGCCAAACCCAACCCGAGACATCGGATCCGTTTGCTCACTCCGTGTTACTCTGGGTCAACACTCGGAGAAGTTACAAGAAAGACATGAACTCACTCCTTGCCTACTAGGCAAACAGAGCCTGGAAGAATCTGCAACTCTGATCCCTCGTCTTGAACAGAACAGTCATCAACCAAGAAGTGTCTTTTTTAGTTTTGGCATTGGTTTCCCCCCTTAGATTTTATTTTTTTTTTGGAAGGTGAAGGTACACGAGCATTTTTTCATTAGAAGGAGATGTTTTACCTTTGGAAAAGTTGTAATAAAAAGTTCACCTTCAAAGGAAAACACAGACATTCCTTTTTTTTCTCTGCCTACTGCTCTTCCCAAGACTTCTGCACTTGTAAGGATGGATTAGGCCCTTTTATTAACATTTGCAAGTCTGTACCCCACTAAAAAAAGAAACATTTAATTTCACTGTTTGAACAGTTCCTCCAAGCAACAAGTCAGGACTGGAGACTACAGTTAGCAAAAACCAGACTTTAAGAGCTCAATAGATAAGCAGTTCAGACAAACAAGTGTAAAACAGAGAAAGCCTTTATTTGAAATTTAACACCCTCTTCCCCTTCAATTAAGGCTTTTGAACTGTAAATGGCTGTAGTGAAGAAGCTGTTACAATGATACACCAATAAATCTCCTTTATAAATATTGTTGTGAATTCAGTTACTCCACTGGTTTTGTGCCATTAATACTGTTGATTTGACAGGGAGACTAAGGGACTATTACATTGGTCTCTGAATTTATCTTGGAAGGATTAAAGGGTAGAAAATGCTACAGAAGTGAGATTTATGAGGAGCCCAGCCTAATTATTTCTAGACTGTCCAACTTTCACAGAGATATTAAGGCAATAGTTGTGTTTAAAGAGGTATTTGGGAATTTGAACAGCTAAATCCTGTTCCTCGCGGATGCTTTGAAAAATAATGCCTCTGGTTATATACAGTCACCTTCGACTGAGAGCTCGTTGATCATTTTTGCAGGCAGATATTTACCGTTCTCTGGCACTAACCACGAACCTCAAGAGCAGCATTCTTCAATTCCTTCAATACAAATTTCTCAACATCATTCCAAAACGTTGCTACACACCTCGTTTCAGATCCAGCTCTACTTTCTAGGCCAGATTTCACAATGTATTTAAGAAGCGTCAGCCTCGTATGTTCCATGTGGCATCTTTGACTATACAGAGCTCCAGGAAAAACCTTCCTTCGAGACCATCCTTACAATGCTACCACTGTTCTGCAATTGTTAAAAAGATCCTTGTTTCCAGGGAACTGTAGCTGTGCTTCCACACACATGAATTAGAAGACACAGAAGTCACCAGAGGCCACTTACAATGAAAGCAGTACCTCCAGCCTGACTTCTTAAGGAATATATTATAAACTCTTTCAGTTAAAGGAAATAAATCTCAGCTCTCAGCACCCTTTCTCTAGTACTATTCTGTTTCATGATTTACCCACTTGCATATTTTTTTCCCTACTCAGTCATCATTTTGGCTAGATTTAAAGCACATTGCTCAACTCATGTAGAAACAACTTCTGATAAAGACTTCTTGTAGCTTAATTCCTTCTGGAAGCAAACCAGCATGACTGAATCTTAGTTGAATCACTCATGGTAAGAGAGTTTTGTGGTGCTCACAACTTACTTTATAACGGCCGTCCCTGAGCTATTCAATGCTGTTTCTAGAGCTTCCATCTCTCCTCCCCAGTGGAGGCTCTCCAAGCCAATATATTACTGAAGGGATACGTATCAAGTAGGGTAATGCTTATTAGTCAGCACAATATAAGCAATGAAGTACTTTCCTAAGTCATCCATACTAATAGAATCCAATGGAAGCATTTAAGAAGTGTTTTACTAGAGCATTGTTCTCTTGACCCGAATGCTAAATCTCATTTGTAACTTTCCATAATTACAGAGTTTACGTAGAAGCATGAACTGGGTCAATCATGTATGGCTTACCTTTAGAATCAGATACTCAGAATCAGAAGGTTGTTAAAGTATTACTAAAATCAGCTTTAATCAGGTGCCAGCACTGAAAGCAAGGCTCTCCCTTTCCTTGCATAAAGACTTTAGAGTTTCCCCTCCCCTTTAGGACTGCAAGCAGTGTTAAGAAGAGGAAAAAAGCTCATTGAGTATTTTTTTTGTGGGAAAAATCCACAAGAACTCTTGCAATTGCAAGATTTCACCAAAATCAAGAAGGGGGCAGCCTATACTTGAAGTTTGAACAAAAGCAATGATTTATTTTTTTTTTTAAATAAAAAGATGCCTCTACTGGGGCAAGCACGTTATTGATGCCAGAAACTTCACTCTGAGGAAGTCCCAGTCTCAACTTCATACCCTGATGAGACTAATTTCCATTTTAAATGGGAAGATCATTAGTTTCAGAGCATTTTACCTTTTTTTTTAAAACCCTGCATACTTCTGCTATACTGTCTTCTTACCTGCAAGTGTGATAACAACTTAACTTTTTTTCATAAAGTGCACTTTTATGGCAGTATTTAATGACCTACGTATTTTCAAAACAGAAAACAATGGGTTTAAATCTTCACATGCTACCTGAAGTCAGAAAGAACACAACAAGTCATTGCAACACTGAGACCTGGAAAGACATGTAAAAATAAAAGTGAAAAAAAAAATGTAATTTTGTTGGTTGCAACCTCAAGAACTTGGCACTTCCTACAGCAGAGCAAGGAATACATGGGACATCTTTCATGATAAGGAAAATTACGTGAAAGGTCTCCAAGTGTCAATGGGGAGAAAATTAACACTGCTCTAACTGTACTTCATGAAATGCTGCTCTCTTTGCCATTTCATGCTGAGTCAGTTGCTCCACCCCAAGCTAGATGTTTTACCAAACTCATTTTACACTGTTAACACCCTCATTTCCCAATCAATACACAGCCTAGATACGCCAGGTTTTTGATAGCACCATTACGTGCCTCACTGCTTAGTGCTTGCCACCAATACCCTGGGTTTGCTTAGGCACTGAGCAACTCTCTCACCTGAAGGGGTTTTGTTTAGAAGACACCAAGTCTGGTCCATTGATAGCAACCTGAGAGTCACGTAGGAGCTCAAACAACATCACTTTGTGTTTCCACTCCAGTGGAAGACCCTCGCTCGACTCCTGGCTCTTTCTGTGGCTACAACTCAAGAGGATGTGGGGGCAGTGAAAAGATCTAGCTCAGAAAATACATTTTTGGGAGCTGTACCCACTCACTTCCAGTCTGCCTCTCACAAAAGACGTTTTGTTCATGATTGCTGAGAAGCACAAGCCCATTTTTTTTCTTTCCACAGAAGTATCCTTCCAGACCTGAGAGGAGGCTTCAGTGAAGGGGCAGGTAAAGTTTCACTAAAATTTCTTCCATAACTGAAATACAGTGAGTGCATCAGTGGGCTTCTAAACCCACACTGTGATTTTAATCTGGTATCTAAACAGAGCTGATATCTGATTGCATATCTAAGCAATCGTATCCACAGGGCAGGTATTGCCTTCACCATCCCCTTTCTGTTAGATAAAAGAAGGTGAACAAACTCACATCGGCTAAGAATTCAGTTTCTTCACAGCCTTTTGTTTGGAAACCACCAACTCTTCCTATCGCCGGGCTGGAAGTGACTCACAGCCCATCCCTGCCTGGATCAGGGCAGGCAGAGCCGGGGGGCAGAGCCCCGAGGGCTCCAGCGATGCTCTGTGGGGCACCCGGACCAGAGGGGAAGGCGGCCCCGACCCTCCCGGGAGCAACCGGGCGGCGGAGCGGGACCTCCCCGGAGTCTGTGGGGAACGGACGGGCGGGCTCGGCTCCTCGGGAGGAGCGGGAGCCACCGCCGCGAAGCCACTCACTGCCCTCCCACCCCACAGCCCCGGGGGAGCGGCTGTCAGAGCGGGGCAGCCCCGCACCCTCCGCCCAGGGACAAAGCCGCCCTTGTCCCGCATCACCCGGCAGAAGAGGCGCCGGCCCCGGGCACAGCCCGCTGGGTGCCCGCGGGCACCTCGCTCCCCCTGGCAGCC
>VZRW01012209.1:644519-654766 GCA_013398125.1 Aegotheles bennettii | reverse complement strand
CGTCCTGTCAGGGCAGCACGGCCGGGCCTGGGGCGGAGGGGCAGCGCAGCCCCTCTCGGAGCTTGGCAGGGGAAGGTGTCCCCCGTTCTCCAGCACTTTGGGCCACAGGCGATAGGAACGCGCTCGGCAGCCGCCTCCGTGTGCGCGGGCAGGGCCGGCAGCACCTGCGCTCGTGTTGGGCTGAGCGAGGGCCAGAGGCGAGGGCCGCCGGCCGCTCCCTGCAGGGCCTGGCTCAACTCCTGCTCTGTGTGCTCTCCTTCGTCTGCTTGGCAAAAACCAACCACAGATCGGCTCCAGAAGCTTCCTCCAGGCTCTTCACCCTGAGCTGGGCTCTGCTGGGGCAGGCGCTGGGAGGGTGACAAAGGCCACAGGCCCTGGCGTGGCCACCATCACCCACAGGGGTGGCTCAGTCACAGAATCCCAGAATCCCAGAATCCTAGGGGTTGGAAGGGACCTCGAAAGCTCATCCAGTCCAACCCCCCTGCCAGAGCAGGGTCACCTGGAGTCCATCACACAGGAACACATCCAGGCGGGGTTTGAATGTCTCCAGCCAAGGAGACTCCCCAGCCTCTCTGGGCAGCCTGGTCCAGTGCTCTGTCACGTCCTGTGGATGTGACCCGCGGGCTCAGTCCTGCAGACCTGACCCACACAGCAGCCTTAGATTTATCTTCCCCTAAAGAAACTTGTGATCTCTTATCTCAGGGACCCTCCTCCAAGCAGAGGGAATGGTGGCTTGAAAAGCGAGTGCCTTGCAGTGTGCTTGGGACAGCGAGCACTCAACAGAAGCTCGAGTCACTATTTGAACAAACGTTTTGTTAAAATACGTAAACTTTCATGACAATTCAGCTTGCTTATAGTTTCTTCCTTATTAAAAAGTACCAAAATATTTCATAGACGTGGTCCTAGTTAAGTCACTCACAGAGTTATTGAAACTCAAATTCAAGACATCTTTTTCAAGCTAGAACTTAAGAGCTGTTTTCTCTGGCATTTCTTTCTGTAGTTCATCTTTTACATAAAGTAGTGGTTCCTTCAAATTTTATCACATTTGATGGAGATATTTAGTGAAGGATAAAGATTGGAAGAGCAACATTTCACTGTGCCACTTTAAGAAGGGGAAACTGCATCTCAATTTCAAGGTAAAAACCTAGATTTAAAATATTTTCACGTCATAAAACAGTGTTAGAAATTCTGGTTTAAGTTAGTTTATAAGAAGGAATAAAGTAAGTGTATTTTTTACTGCCTGTGTGTAACAGCTATGCACACCATACTCTGTAAAAAGCAGTTTTGGTTGTTTTCCCCCATCCTTCAGAATAAGACCAGACAGCCCATGATTTGTTACCATTGTAGTCCCAGCTCTGTCACTGACCTGCTGTGTGACATCAGGCAAGGCATTTTGACACTTCATTCCAGTTTTTCTTGTCTGTTTAGGTCACTTTGCTCCTCCTCTGAAGCAATCTCTGATCTTGTTTCCCCCAGCCCAAGCAAAGGGGGAGGTTCATAACCTCAGCTGTGCGTGTTAAATAACATTGCTATTTATATTAAATTATATACAATAACTTCTTTTTTGCTCCTTGTGCAGCATGTATTTTAACTAATGAGTGGTGCAGACAGTGAGAAAGAAGCACTTTTTTTTTTTAAACATCACTGCAACGCTAATCACCAAAGATCCCGAGTCAGAGCCCAGAATTTCACTCATGCAAGACATTTCATGTTTCCATGTGACATTCCCAGGGAGAAAACTAAACAAAAATGAGACTCCACTGCAAGTATGAACTGCATTAATTAGTGGTTAACGTGTCACTTTGATAACTTATCAGCCAACGCTTCCCAGAATCATCTGTCTAATGCCACTTGGCTTTTTCATGACTTTTTGGAAGTATATTAGAGAATGATTATGTTTGCTAGTGGGTTTGTTTGGCTTGAAGGGACAAATTTTACAGCACTCAGATGAGATGATCAAACTGATTCCATCTCACTTTAAAACTTTAACAAGTCTAAAAGCCAAAATACGTGAAAACATCATCTACCATATTTAACACAAGAAGGATGTAGCAATTCTGCTGTACTCTGGAAAAGTACTCTTCTCAGGAGATCATTAAAAAACTCAAACCAGATAGTGCTTTTGACCAAGAGTTTGTAAATTGAAGGTTGCTTTTTTCATGCCGTGACAGCCATCTGAGAAGCAACAAGATCAGCTGATGCAACTTCCCAGGAAAGTCTGAACACAAATCTCAAGTGACATTTTAAGGATCAGGAATTTTTGACCAGCTACTTCCTTCTTTGACAGCTCTCTTTCTGTTTTTGCATAAGTGATCAAAAATAGAGGTAGGAAATAGTAGGGTACAGTATGGAGAATACTGTATCACTGTTTTAGCGTCAGGTAGCAAGGAAGTTGCCTGGGGCACCATTAGGCAAAGGCAGGGAGCAATGGAAATCATTCAGGATGTGGTTGGAAAGAAGAGGGATTTAAGCTTAGGTTCTCTCTGAGCCTAATGCAGGTACTACTTCTTACAGCACTTATGACCTGCCCTGAAAAGCAGCCACCTATTTCACCTATAGAAAAAACAAATGCAAGGGGCTGACCTTGCTGGCATTCAAAGGAATCTGGGCTGTGCAAGGACACAGCTACACAGGAAAGGCCAGCTGCCCTCTGCATCCATCTCAGTTCCACAGAGAGTTTTGAAGATGATCAGCAAATGCCTCTGAAGTGAAGACAGCAACACCTTTCTTCTGCTGAGAAGTTCAAAGGAGGGGAAGACATGTTTGTGATATTGATGGTTCTCTCTGCAGAGGTGTCAACTGGCTGTTCACCTAGGACTAAGGAGTTGGTATTTTCTGTTTAAAAGTGCATAATAGTAATTAACAGCTTTTCATTTGAGAACAGGGGAGAGTTAATCGTTACTTGTCACTGCCAGACAGCTGTCTTTGAAGTGTTAAAAATGATGTGTGTTAGGAGGAGTTACACATAAATGTGAATCAACATCATGCCTATGATTGAGAATTAATTAACCATGGTTTAATTCATTGATGGCTTTTCAGCAGGATTGTTGTGATGAGCATGTGTAATGTAAAGCCAACCAGCTAGTTAACTAGAGCTGAAATACTTAAAAACCCCACAAAGGTGCATTTAGTAATTCATTTAAAGCACTGTGTTTTAAACAGCAATAAGTGGTTTCTTGAGTTTTTGAAGTAAATTCCTCATAACAGGAGCTGCAAGTAAGTTAATGGGAAGTGTCAGGGAGAAAAAATATTTTTGAAAAAGTCTCTAGATTTTTCAAGTAAGCTTTTGGTGCCGGATTAATCTTCCCAGCCTGTTGTGTGGTCCTTCAGGTCAAGAGTGAGAAATGCTGACAGATCAGTATGGATATCTGTATACCTGCCCTCCCTGCCCCATCCCTGGGGATCGGGACCATCCACTCAGTATTTTTCATAAATACAGGATTCTCACAGGTTACATGGGGTTGGAGAGAGCAAAGCTAGCTGTTTACAATAGCTGGGGAAAACACACCAGTGTAAGAAGTCAAAAAGCTTACATTCCAAAGATAGAGAAAGCATTAAAAGAAATCCTTAATTCTTTCCAGTATATTCCAAGTTACAGCTTCACAGAAAGTGTTTGAACAAGGAGCTGATTGTAAAATCAAAAGGTACTGCAGCTACTCCATATGGTCATACAGCTAAATCACACTACAGGGCCAGCCACAGTGTCACCTCCTACTTCTGCACTAAAGAAAAACCTCGCGCTCCTTCCCCATTCCCATAGAGTGCTCCTGGCAGCAACCTCTCTCCAAGTGTAATAATTCAGCACCTCCCAAGCTGCTCTGGCTCACTCGACAACACAGAGTTGGGTGAAGTGCAACTTCTACATTGCTCTGGTTAATTTTATTTCTAAACATACGAACCTGGCTTGCTATTTTGGTGAGAACAATTCCATTCCATTCTTCTCTTGATTTGTTTTCACAGCTTTAATACCTCAAGGATTTAAACTGGCCTTTGAAAGGAACACCTTTGAAACCAGAAAATAGTTTTGCTGCTGGCTGCCCTCCGATTTGCCCTTTGGACAGTTCTCTGGCAAAAAGCTTCTGATTTTGCAAATCAAAACCTGCTGTTTTCCAGAACGCATACACGCACTCTCCACAAAGAAAGGCAAGGTGATGCTAAACAACAATCCAATTTTCTCCACCCTGTCACCCCCCAACTTTGCTTCTGCCATCGCTGCCCAGTAAGAAGCTGCTACACCATCGACTGGAAGGAATTGGAGGGAAGCTAAGTGCTGGGAGTACAAGTTGGTTCCATACAGTTACCAGCAGTTCTAGGCTAAAAGAAAAGAACCCCAAATCTCTAAAAGCAGCCTGCATAACAAGGTGCATCTGGCTTTACCTCACACATTCAAATCTGCTGTCCCTATCACTTCCTTCTGCAATCAAGATAGGCATCAAGAGATTACATAGTGGGAAGTTAAACGTTACCCTTCCTCCCCTTTTTCTCCCATTGTGACTAAAATAAATAAATGAGGAAAGCCAGATTCAAGATACAGCAGTAATTTGTAGGACTGGTGTATTTACCATTGCAGTTGCTGTGTTATTATTTGTTTAAAAAGAGGCTGAAAGTAAAGTACCTCATGCTTGAACACAACTAAACCCCCACAGGTGACCAGAGATTCCCTAGATTTAATAAATATGTTAACAGTTATGATAGATATACAATGCTATTGTCTAGCAACTGATTAATACTTGAAGGAAACTCATCTCACAGGCGGGTTATTTTCAGTCTTGGAGTCACAGCTATTGCACTGATACCTGCCACCACCCCTCCGTCAGGCTCCACCCCTCCGTCAGGCTCATGTCCAGCCATAAATGTATCATCTGACAACTTCTGCAAACTACACAGCTGAACAACTCTTATGACCAAGCTATGAATTGCACTGTTTTACTGCCAGTAAAAATTCCTCACATTTTCCCTTATTATTATTATTTCAAATATAGTTTCCCCTCCTATTAAGCATAAAATTTTTGTGTTACAATAAAATTGCAAATCCCCTTTGGGGTTCACTCGCTCAGATGGACTCAAGCTACTCCTCACAGCTCCAACTACTAACTGAGTTTAGAACCTCATGTTTAGGGTATCCTATAAGATGCACGGAAGGATGACACCCCTATAGGGATATTTATGCTGTTGCCCTGTAAATTTGACTTTGGCAATCAAAGTTGCCTGTGATATTGTCATTGGGCTATGATTATTTTGTTGTGAACACACCAGGTGAGCTAAGCTGTAGGTTGACAGAAAGCAGGAAGCTCCGTTTTGAAGCAAAACATTGTCCTTAACTTACCCCATCATCATATCTAGGCAAGTGGGAGAGAAGATGATAGTCATTATAACCTGGACAAAATCTAGGGAAGAATTTGGAGGGGGAAGACGAGAGTTGCCAGAAAACCAAAGAGGAGTAGCTATTTCTGTTTTCTGTGTTTTAGTTATATCTTGAAACGGTTTTACTCTTAAAAATTATTCTCCTCCAATCATAACATTTCATTTCAAATCAGATGCAAAGCTGTTTATTTAAGCTGTACATTTTGACAGCAAACACAGGCAGTTTTCAATTCAGTTGACCAATACTGGCTGGCAAACTTAAAACCAAAACAGCTAAAACCTTTATTTGTACAGCTGCACGCACCAGACTCTCCTCCACCCCCTGTAAATGATTGTGCTGCAGGGCATCAACTCTACATGAAGGCTGCTAGCACCAGGTCCTGCAGTGGGCAGACAGGATGATCACAAGTCCCTTCTAGCTTTATGAGCTATGAAGGTTCTGCCCATGTTTTTGAGGGAAGTAGTGCTAAAGTCTTCTAACCATTGCAGACTTTAAACTGGTGCTTGTGTAGCTACACATGCAGCATTGTCGTAGTCTAAGAGAGAATCTGAATGCAATACAGTCAATTCAGGTTCAGAGCTTGGCCTCAGATGTGTTGTCATAATATGGTTTGATTACATCAAATTAACTCAAGCACAGATAGGTGTTGAATTAAAGGCATGAAATGGCCAACATTTAACAGGAGTATGTGCATTTATAGATTCACCTGGCATGAAAAATTGAAATTACTTCTAAGCAACCCAAATGAATGCAGTTTCAACTTGTATGTGCTAAAACCATTGTAAGTTCATGAGAAATTTTCAAATAAGAAACAATTCTGTTTTATATCACGTATCTTCTGAGTTCATTTACAACAAGCAACACTAAAAGAAGGCAGAAGGAACAGCTTTACTGTCTGTCTGGCATCTGCCACTGGAATTGGCACAGGAATTGCCATGCTGGGAACCCAAGGCAGTGCTGTTTGGGAAGATGTCAGTTCACCAAGCAAGCACCAGCACTAAGGACCAGCAATTTGCTATGTTAGTTTGCAGTGATTTCTCTGAAGTGTCATTTGCTTTTTGAACTGGGTCGTGCTAAGGACATCCCAGCTAAGAGTCTTTGCATTTTCCAAGAAATGAAGGATTATCATCTGCCATAATGACACATTCCAGTTTACAGAAGAAAAATTCCAATTTCGTTTTCTCTGAGTCACATTGTTTACTGGCTGCCCTGGAATGAGGCGCACAGATGTTAAGTGAAGTAACACTATAGATCAGAAAAGAGGACTGCCGGGGGGTTAGCAAGACCTTAGCTCCAACTAGCAAGAGTCATTGTCCTGTCTGGATCGGGCAAAACTTTCCTATGACATGACTTCTGCTATGACACATTGAACCTGCTCCCCCATGTCTGCACAGGAGGAAAACACCTAACTCAACTTGGAAATCCTAAAGGACTAAGAATGAGAAGCAGTAAAAGGGATTTTTTTCAAGCCACCAAGTCTCCCAATCCCAAAGGAGTTTACCTAACACTTTAAAAGTTCCAGGCAAAGTAGTTTTGTTAGCCTGTATTTACATAAGGCTTAAAGGATTTCCTGGCCCATAGGTGCATGTGAAGCATTTCAACATTCATGAGCAACACAGCTTCCAGAAGCTCATGATGAAATATCCTTTGTAGCAGACCCAGGGCATTTGCTGAAAGATTTTTTGTAAAGCAAAATCTTCTTTTTTGCTAAAGCAGGAGAGGTTTCACATGCACGTTTTCTCTCTCCACCTCCCCTTTACCTACTGAAAAGGTGGCTCTCTAAATAGTCTTGTTCTTTGTTACTCTGTCACTTGTGCTTGTCACAAAGCTGTTGGCCCTGGAGCAGAGCCCAGCCTCTCCTGCGACTTAGCATCAGAGGAGTGTAACAAGATAGGAAATATTTGTTGTCTAAAGGCTACCTGGCAGGGAACGGTGGCTCCTGGGGCAGGCTTGGGGCACAGGACCTCAAGGAAAATTCTCTTGAAATGAGTTACCAGGAGCTGGGACAATGCCACTGCTCCCCCAAATAGCAGGAGCCTGGAACAACAAGTCTAGATGGTGGGAATGGATGGAAAATGTACAAAGTGGAAGAAACAGATATGAGACTTTGAGAAGGGAGGGCTCAAAGCAGAACCTGGCTATGAGCTCTGTGCCAGGAGGGCTGCAGCACTCCTGTACTCTTATTTATGCAAACATTTTTTCACTCCCCCCAAAATAAATAAAATTCCAGTTTTTTCCAGGCAGTTGCATGATTGAAGTGCTGCAGTCTGCTCTCTCTTTAGAGAGAAACACAAACCTAGAAAACAAACTCATCCAACAAAAATGGCAAGCACAAAACTCCACCTTTTATAACATACAACACAACATGCCAGGACACACTATCAAAGAGCTTTGCTCCTGTCTCGAGTCAGGATGTCACAGGTTAACATTCACCAGTTTTTATTTCTGTGCAGGGTTCCTGTGTGCTTTTTGGTAGGAGAAAAAGATCCTTGTATGGAAAACTACATGGTTTGAACTCTTCTGTGAATAAATTAACATCACTTCTCGCGTCTCTTCCCCCTTTACGAGGTTAGCACAACTGCAGTCTTTAGTAGCAAGTATCATCTTGGTGTTCTCCAAATAAAGCTGAATTCCAGAGAAGCTCTTAAGAGCTCCTCTTCTCAGTAAAGGTTTGCTCTCACAGATAAAGGAAACCAGGAAAAAGAAATTCACAAGTGTTTGATTTTTCTGTCCAGTCACTTCTCTGGTGAAAGAGAGCAAAGAAACTCTTTCACACCCCTCACTTTGAATTTTCAGCTCTGTTTGCTTTGACTTCTTGTAGCTAAGCCAAGGAATTAAAAAAAAAAAGAAAACCAACAACCTACGTCTGAAAATTTCCACTAATGAATTCCAGACCTCTGGACTGCAAAACCATCTGCTTTCTCCCAAATCGTGTTGTCAACAACTGAGCACAGCTGTATGAAGGGAAACAAAATATTATACAGTTACTTGTGTTTCTACACCCCCAAATTTGCAGGCTTGTTGAAGCACATTAGAGAAACCCAGTGGTTCAATGCAAGGCTTTATTGCTACCTCCACTTTTGCAAAAGTTAGCAGTATTACCCTGATCACATTGGGCAGACAGGTAACACAGGTGGCTCATCTTCATTGGTTTTGCACAACCTTATAAGAAAGAGCCAGTAGGCTGCAAAGCTCACTGCAGGGTTTTTATCATCTCACCTGGGAGGCAGGAGTTGGGATGCTGCTCATTAATGATGTCAAATAGCTCAGAATCATTCCTGTTGTACCTGGGTAGCCGGGTAGACACCAGCTCCAGCAGCACACTCAGGGTTTCTGGTTGTCCCAGCTGCTGTTTCAAGGCAAGGACATCATCACTGAGACTCAGCAGCAAAGGCACCAGCCTGAGCCAGCCTCCAGCTGCTGCCAGCCTGGCGTCAGTAACACTCCTTCCCACCACAAATCATACAAGGAGCCCGACACTGTTGTTGAATAGGGCAGGGCTTTTTTTCTTTCACCTCTAGGAGGTGGTTTCTAAGTACACTTTCTTCAGACACATGCAGTTGAAGTGATTGCTTCCTACCTTCAGCCCAATAAACACACCCTCATTGACCGTGGAGAATCAGGTACATGATGAGAGAGCTTCGTCCCAAGGCAAATCAAGCTTTTGCTGAGTTCTAATTCTGGTATCTCTGAGAGCTCTATCCCTAAGTGCAACTTCTTCCTTAAGAAGTCCTGTATGTATTTACATTTTTTAAAGAAATACAAACTAATTAATCAATAGAATTAATATAGCTATTTCAATGCACTAGTAAAAGGGAGAGCTGATACTATGGGAGGCTTCCAACATCCTCCTCAGTTCTCTGGGAAAACCCCCAGAATGTTTTTAACTTTCAATTTTCCTCACTTCCTTTCTTTCAGTCTTTTAATAATGCACAAGGGAAAGAGAGGCTTGAGATAGACATTTAGAAACTAAACCCACATCTTTAACAAAGAGCCTATCAAATATTTCAAGTCAGAAATATCCAGCAATGCATAAATAGTGTGTGCTTCAATTGTTACAGCCTACCTGAATATATCCAGATAGGTGGGAAAAAGCACAACTCTGAATAGAGCACATCTTTCCTCCTAGAGACAGAGCTCCTATAAATTTCCATGAACAGGAATAAATAATATTGCTGCTGCACCAACCACCTGGTTTTGTCCTGCGATGAGCAGGACCTAGCCCCCAGGGTTATCCTCTGTATCATCCCTTGTTTGTACTTCTTTGAGGAGTCATAAACTTTTCCAGAAATCAGTGTTCAGCCATTCCAGTACTCAACTGATTAATGGTCTTTCTTGTGCTAATAGAAGCTGAGCGAATTAATCTTTTCTGTGTGATAAGATTTTGTTGTGTTCATTGAGCTCCAGCCTCATGTGTATGGAAGTAGTTAGGTTCCTCTGCTTTCCATACTTTGATTCAGGAAAAGAAAGAAGCTGGTCTTTTGATCCTGTACTGCTCAAAATGAAACTAAACCCACAGAACATTTTGCCAGATCTTTTGTGGTAAAACGGTATCCTTAGTATTTGCAACAAGCCTTTCTGCTTCCGTCCACAAAGTGAGACATCAGAAGAATGCCGTTGGGAGAGGAAGCTAAAAAAAAAGGGAAGGTATCTTCAGTGAAAATGATTTCCTTCTTCAGATTGTATTTAGATATCTAAAAAGCTTCCAAGAAAATGGCTTAGTATATGCATTATATTCCCCAGCACCCCAGATGTTAGCAGCTGTATGCAGTGTTTCAGCAGTCACTCTTGTAAGAAATACAACAGCAATTTGCAATAATAGACAGTAAGTATCCATGGATGTAGACTAGGAGCCTAATTTTGCAATATATGCCCCCCCCCC
>VZRW01012209.1:608933-644499 GCA_013398125.1 Aegotheles bennettii | reverse complement strand
CCCCCGACTTCCCTTTGAAGCACAATCCCAATAGCCAAGATGCTGAAGCTCCCAGTCCACAAACTGTTCAGAACAGGCTCTGAACAGCTGATTCCCTTCAGACAGGGCTCTGAAAGCAGAATGTGCTCCTTAAGGGACATGAAATACTTATCAAGTCTGCTTTCTACTTAGAGGGGTCTCCAAGGTGAACCCTAGAACTAAAATTATGGCATTTTCCTTTAGCTCTAAAGGCAACTTGGGACTTTAATTCCTGAGCCTCTAAGATCAATTCAGCAGCACTTTCAACCCTCAGTAGCCACACTTTCAGTTACACATGGGAAGATAGCAGTTAAGGAAGGAAGGTTGTCCTTGGGGAACTGGAAAATGAGCCCCATTGAAACATCAAAGCTACCCACAAATGACCTGATATGAAAGATATTCAGATGACAAAGCAGCTGCCTAATACTTCTGTCTGACCTGGTATGTGTATCTCACAAGAGGAAGAGGCAGTTCTCTCTGCCAAAATAGCTGTGAACCCTCTCCCAGATGCCTGTGTGTACAGCCCGTAACCCATCCCCTCCCAGCCAAACCCATCTCATGCTCATGCCCTCCTGTAGTGCCTCCAGCTCTTCCTTGTGTGAGTGCTCTGTGTTATCCCTTCTCAGTGTAGAACAGGTTCAACTTTATGGTCTCCACCAGCAACTATTTCCCTGAAACACTGAATGGGCCATCTGAGTTCAGATAATGAGGATCCGTCTGTACAAAATGTGTTGGGTTTTATTCTACTCTTGCTAAGCATTGATTCATGTCTAAAGCAAGGCTGAGTTAATGTGTTCCTCAGAAAATCATCTAAATATTAAATTTATGTCCCTAATTATTTTTGAAGTCTTTTGGTGAAATCTAGTCTGGAAAACACTTCACAGAACTATGCCAATAACATCTCTAAATGTTCTCCCTAGTGAAAGGACCAACAGAAAAAATGTAATTCCTTTCTAACTACTCACTCTGCTGTCTGCTTCTCTCCTTGTGCGTAGAAACTCAGTCAAGCAATGGGATCACGTGCGTCTTAGTGACAAATACAACTGAGCTAATGCCGGAAGAGGTTGTATTCAAGATGGGAACAACTCATTGAATTTGTAGCATCAGGTCTTGCACTGCTGGGAATTACACCTCATAATCTTGTACGATAAATATAAGCTCAAGAGTGGAGTCAGCTAAGCAAGAAGTAGGGAAAAATTACATATAGAATATCCAAACCATCTTCTAGTTAATCAATTTACATTAAAATTGGCAGATTTGAACTGATGAGTATGATTGACCAATGGAAATATAAGTAAGTAGTTACCAAAGACCACAGAAATATGCAGTGTCCTACGTGTGTTTGCTGGAAAATTATTTGTAGTTATGTTGCTGAATCACCTACAGATCCTCAGGGCAGAATCCAGTTGATTGCACAGAGAGGAAGGTGGGATCTTGCTGACTTCTAGTGGCCATGACCAGATTGACTTTGTGCTGTCTACAACCATACTTTAGGGAACCTGGCTCATCTTCCGAGTCCTCCTTTTACCGGGTTATAAACCTGTCTAAGCCCACAGACTCTAACTGTAGCTGAGCTAAATTAGCAGCATAGGTTGAGCCTTGTATTTGAAGGAAGAGCCTTCAAGGAAAAGCATTGAGTAACACGTTTTGGTAAAGAGCTGGAGCTGAACATTGTGCTTTGTTCATGGTGTTCCCAATAGAGAGCAAAGGTAGAAGACACAAAATTGTTTGTATCATCTCAGTAGGGAATGATGGGAAGTTTTAGGATTCTGCAGCAGAAATGGATCCTAGAACACAGCTGGAGAGTTGATTTCAAGTATCACCATTTTTAGGTACTCAGTTTGAATCATTATCCAGAGGAAAACACCTCTGTAACATCTGGTGTTTAGGTGTAACTCCAGCTCTTTAAGATCATCGCTGCCTTTGCAGAAAAAGGTCTTTAAGTTAACAATGAGGATCCACTTTATAAACAAGGTAGCAGACAATAGCACTAGGTCTGAAAAGCTTCTCATACAGACACCAGGTTCACAGCAGGGTGAACCATCTTACCAGACACTAATTGTAGCAGATAATGACTCCTTCAACAGCACTACACACAGAGCTACATTTTGGGTTTAGGAGAGCCTGCATTATGACTGCTCAATAACTTTCATTTGCAATGCAAAATCTATCAGAATTGTTTTCTTAATCTGACACTGCAGATTAGACAGCAGTTTTGACCGTCGCAAAAAGAGTTTTCTTCTTGATCTTCACCATTCTTCTGAGCCAGCCTTAGACTTTCCCAGCAGGGCACACTGATGAAAACAGGACGTGGTAGTAGGTTCTGATTTCTGTACAAATCCAGACTTGCACATTAGCTAAGCCATATTTGCTGCAGGGGAAGAATTGTTGATTTTTTTATTATTTTTTTTTTACTTTTTTTTCCTTCTTTCCCATCTGTTTTTCTTTCCTCTGGGGCATCCATTCTAACATCTAATCCTAACACTCTGAGCAACAACATCAGTGTGCACATGACGCCACTAGTGAGGTAGGGTACTTATCAGGAACATCAGCAGCAGCCAGAACTTCAGCCTCTGAGCAAAGTTACTCAGTGGCCATCTGAACATTTACACTGAATGTTTTCTTTTTCGACTTCCACCAAAGAGTGTTTGTTTTCATCCACTCCTTTTATTTCCTCAGTAGCAGCAGAGACATCTTGAATAAAGAAAGGGGGATACTTCTGATTGTTTGGATTTGGTTCAAGAAGGACAGATTTATATGTTTACCCTGGAAATGACTTATTGAATCATACTTGCGAGCAGAGCCAGAGAGCCCCCTTGCCTCCACCTCCCCCATCCAGTCCTCAGGGCTCTGCCACAATGTGGTTTTAATTATAAGCAGGAGCTGCTGCAGCATTTTCTTCCTTACTACAGTATTTTTCGTTATGCAGGCTGGAGAACTAGGAAAATCAGCCTCTATTAAGGAAAGAGTTGATTAAACCTATTGGGGAACAGAAGTGCTTTTAGACTCATATATGTGTAGTTGTGTTAAAGATGTGATGATGGAGGCGAGTGGAGCCTCACCCTGTGTGTATAGTGCAGCAACCTGATAGAATAAGGATTCATTGGCAATGGACCTCAAGGCTCACTTTGAATCTTTGGTGTGCCCAGGCTGTTGCTTGCAGTTCAGGTACATTTATTCAACGTGGTTAGTTCAGTGGTCATCTTACCAAGGAACGCTTCTGCTTGCCAGCTCACCACCTCTGAGCAAAACTGATAAACTGCTTCTAGAAATATGAAGATGTTGAAGAAATTTCTCTTCAGTTTCAGCTTTCTTTGGGCTTTATTTTTTCCTGCCTTCAGTACATGAGAGTTAATCAAATGCAATGTATCTCCCTTGTTTCTGTCATGCCCTTATAATGCACTCTGGAGGAATACCAGAACGTAAATGTTCATTCTTGCCTGGAGGGAGCAAAGACAGAGATCCCATGGGTGAAGAAATAATTGCCACTTTTTGGTGACAAAAATATTCATCCTAGTAACTTGCTGAGCAACTGTGCTTTCGCAAGGCTTATTTGCCAGCTGCATTCATGTCACATTTGCTCTGCCATGAGGGATTACAGCCCAACTGTCTCCTCAGCAAACCATCCCTGTGGTTATAGTATCTGCAAAAAGAGCTGTGGCACCAACAGAGAGATCAATCTCGTGCATTTCAGCCCTGTTCGCCCTAGTTCCCGTCTGTGCTTGGTACAACAGCAGCCAGGCAAAGGAGACCCCGGGGGTCCGTGGGTTTCTGTGAGCATTTCAGCACTGTCTTTTGTCCCATGGAATTTTCCTAATAAACCCTCAAAATAGTACCAAGGCTTGGAGGGATTTCTCCAAGCCCCTTGATATGTATCAATTTGAGAGGCTGGTATGTATTGAATTGCTGGTGTTGGCATCATAGTATAAGAGACATTTCACTGGCTGACAGCAACATCTCCTGTTACCCTCTTAAGGGGAGAAAAAGTGAAGGGCTGTAGGGCAGAACTGCTCTCTGACATGCCAAGTTACAGCCACAGGAGGTTATCTAAAGCATCCACTGTGGATTTGCGTGACCATGGAAGTGGACACGTTTCACACAGCAGCTTTGCTTGTGCCTTTCCTCAGCTTTCTCCTTTTCTTTTTCATCTCTCACTCCGTCAGTGTGAGTTAATTTAGAGGAAGCTTTACTGAGTGATATCCTGTTTTATACAATACTTTTACTTGCACCCTACCCACAACAGTCAAGCATGAGACATGAGATAGTCTTTGGTGCATGAGACATGACAGAGTCACCTTTTCACAAAAAGACATTCCCAAAATCATATATTTTCTCTTCTGATACTTCCTTTTAAGCTGTGGCTTTGCATGAGATAACTCAATCCCGTTTATTTTTAAAGAAAACACAAAAACTAGCAGCTATATAATGACTTAGGATACTGAACAAGGAACTGGTTACCTAGTTGTGAGACACTGGCACAGATTGCCCAGAGAAGTTGCGGGTGCTCCTCCCTGGAACTGTTCAAGGCCAGGCTGAATGGGACTTGGAGCAACATGGTCTGGTGGGAGGCGTCCCTGCCCATGGCAGGGGGGTGGGACTGGATGAGCCTTAAGGTCCCTTCCAACCCAAACCATTCTATGATTCTATGAATTGTAACATCTTGAACCATTCTGCAGTTGTACCTAGAGCATCCCTACCATGTTACATGAAAATTCTGGGGCAGAAAAGACCAGTTGCCATACCTCTGACAGAAACAGCACTGCTGAAGCTCTTCTAGAGACATTTCCAGTCTAATAGCAAAGCTTGGACCAGTGTGACATTTCTTGCATTGGGTGGGACGAGTGATATTTCATTAATCACTGCTTGTTTTGGAGTTACATCACTGTCTATGAAATTGAAAAACAGAGCATGTTGTGTAGTTTCAATACGTTTGACCATCAAATTACGCAAGTCATCACTAGTAGGAGAGTAGAGCAGGCCACCTCATGGGCTATAACGCCCAGTCTGGTATTTTGTCCAACCTCATGTCTTTTTCATTTGAAAGTGGCTGTGTCTAAATCACGCTGAAAATGACACAACTGAAAAATTGTGCCATTGACTTCTGCTTTACCAACAATGATGCTGAATATGCAATCTCTCCCAGCAAAAAGACTTCTATTTTTTATGTGTTAAAAATCAGACATAGAACTGCTAGAGTGAGGTCTGTTAAAGTTCATCAGTGATATTTTAAATAACCAACATTGATGACTTTTGGAACTTGCCATATTTGTGAATGGAAAATACATAACTAGCTCTCTGCAAATTGCTGTCACCTTTCAGTGTTACAAGGCAAGACTGACCATTTTCAATTATGACCTTTGCCCACTCATGTATATTGCTCAAGTGCAGTAAAATTAATGCCAAAAGAATGATGAATTCTTTGAGGGATCCAAGATATGCACCGCCAGGCACCCAGATCCAGCTGGCTGCCCTTTGCAGCAGGGGGTCCTCGTAGATGTGAGCTATTGTGGAAGGAGCAATTCTGTGTACACAGCAGAAAACAGGACCCTGCAGCAGATGCTGGAAGATTTTTGCCAACCCTTAGCCTGGAGCGGGTGGCTGAGCACTTGGAGATTTGGCCAGTTCTTGTTCCTGTTGAAGTTAATAGATTTTGGCATAGTTCTCTATGGGCAGCAAAATCAGTCTTCCAGGGGGGTTTCTCCCACATGTGTGATTAAGCCTGTGTACAAGCTCCTGACTCAGTATTTCATCGGTCATTCCTTTAATTGAGTTTGTACTTTTCAGACATACAAAATAAACATTGATTTCCTTTACCAAATGGAGAGCAATAAACTGGGGTTGCATACTTTTATTATCAGGAAGTAGTCTAATACTCAAAAGTCAAAAGCGTGCAGTTTAGTAGGCTGTATATCTAACTCTGGGATGAAAACATCCCATTATTGATATCAGAAAAAGACTTTGTACAATAGAATTCATTTGCATATGTATTTACATTCATACATGGAGCAAGATGTGGCTAGCTCATAAAAATGTAGAGAATGATAAAGCAAGAGAAACAATATATAAAATTATAATCTTCTCCATCTAGAGTATTCAACTACATCTGTGTTGGATCAGAGTTTGGCTGCTGAGGATGAACTTTCAGAATATGTTGTTCCCATTTTTGGTTCTTTGGGGAATTGGGGAGCTTTTCCTCTGTATTTTTCTGAGCTCTTAATTTTATACTGCAAAGTGCTGAGCAATTACAGAGTTATAATGTGGTAGATATTTAGACAGGAGAAAATGCTCTATGGCATTTTCTTTTTCACATATCTGTAAACTTCATGTGCCCACAAAGACTTGGGCAGAAAGCTTCTCAGCACACAACCATTAGATGGCTGGGAGACAGATTCCTCCCATCTCTACAGTGGAAGAAGTCGAGATAGTAGAACCTGATATGTCATTGCAGTGGCCAAAATCATCATTAGTGAATAGTTCCAGCCCTGAGACTCCAGTATCCAAACATAGACAGTTGGAGACTTCACTGTCACACCAGGAAGTGAGCTGGGCAGTCCCTCTAGTAGCTTTTAGCAGAAATGTCTATCAAGACACAAGGGTTGAAGTAATTATAGAAAATACAAAAAGGCAAGAGTACAAATAGCTGTCTACATTTTGAGATTTTAAGATCCAAGACTCAAAATCCATCATCTGGTGTATTGTGCTTCCTAATGAATTTTGTGTAATCCTGTTCTTACCCCACTTTGAGGAGCAATCATTTACCAAGTAGAGCATCAAAGAGCTCATGCACTGGCATTTGTTTTCCACTGACGTGACTTCATGGTTAAAAGCTGAGCACGTCCACTCAAGCCTTTCAATGGGTGATCTTATAATTGAGAGATGGCCAATTTCTGTTCTGCTTGAGGGCCCACTTCTTTTCTAGTCACATATTCCCATGGCAGTTCGTGTAACCTAATGACCCTGCTCAAATCTGCAGCAGGCAATGTTCCCAGTGGCCAAATTAAAAGCCGTGGAGGTTTTAATTCCAGATCTAGCTCCTCCTCCTAAACCATAGCTATATGGTTGATTAGAAAGCTGGATTTGTGTAATGGAGGTAGTGCACTGAAGACCAGATGTGGCAGACCTCACTTTGTGTGGTGTGATGAGCCTGGGGAAGCACGGGCTCACAGAAGTGATGATGGAAGGACCCCACTGCAGTGCCACTAGTGACAGTGTCAGCGTGCAAGAGGTTTAATCAGTAAATGTTTTCCTTTCATCATAACACTGTGGGATTCTAGATCTGATGGTGCAGTCCAGGTAATGCTGTCTGTCCTGGCCTTTTTTCCCCCTGTTGCTTTTAATCCTTTTGTTGCTGTGGGAGGTCTTGCAGGGATGTTCTGGATTTGGAGATCAGCGCTTTGCATCATTTCCCTTCTAAACCAGATTTGCTCTCTCTGTTGTGGTGAGACGTTATAGTAGCTCACATTTGTTTAGGTTTGTGGATTTATTTTTTTTTTTTTTTTTATGGTAACTACTTACACATCCCCTTTCTGTAGCAGCTGTTTTTCCGTAACTTACATCTGTGGCATGTTTTTGAGGCGAGGAGATAGCAGATTTGTTGCTGAATGTAGACATAATGTATGTTGTCAAGACTCATACGCAGTGGAAATCTGCACCCCTTCAGAGTGCACCAGAGTTTATTTGGTTTCTCAGTTTGAACATCCCTCACCGATCACAGTTTGGCACAAATTCTGTGGCAGGATCAAGGGAGCTGATAGCTCAGGAATATCTGAATCACTAAGTCAGTTTTAGGGATTTGGGGGGGCGGAATTTTAATCCTACAACTTGTGTTTTTTAAGGCAATAAAGTAAAAAATAATTGTAACAGGCTGCTATTTGGTTTCTTATGACACATAAAATATTCAGTCTTAGCTAATCTAACCTGGTAGACTGCAGCACAGTTCTACCCACAAGCTGAGGGTTTAGATGTTCGCATATGGCAAAGCCACAGGACAACCAGGTGGATTCAGACCTCGCTCCAGAAATATCTTCCCCTTCACCTCTGAAAACGAGCAGCTTCTACCCTGATAGTCCCTGCTGTTCGTCGGTCATGTGAGGATGTACATAAGAGTGATACACAAGAGGACACGTGAGCAAACCTTGATTTGTATCAACAGAGAAAGAGCTGTTGGGGTTTTCTGTGCTGGTCACCTTCCGTGGGGCTGGCACGCTGTGCTCCAGATAACTTGCTTTGGAGATGTCCAAAGTGAGTGGCACAGAAAGCAGCACGCAAGAGAGATGGAAGACATTCCCATGCAACTTACACTATTTGACCTACTATAAGCTTGGTCATCCAGGTTGGCAAAACTGTGCTGAGCTCTCAAAGTCCCACATTGAAGCAAGTGTGGCTCCTGGGGGCTTGGATCTGTATCTCTCCCATCTCTTTGGCACAAGGTGGCTCTGACCAGAGATGGGCGGATCAAGTCCCTTCCACCCCCAAAGGCTCATCATACATGGGCAGAGCCTCCTGCTGTTTATTTTAGTGTTTTGAAATAGTGTTTTTCATTGCAGGCATCTTCCTTGCTCTCCACCAGCTGGCACCAAACCCCCCAGCTTGGCAGCTCATGAGAGAGGGGGAGGAAAGTTGACCAGAAAGTATGAGAAAGCAGAAATAATGGATTTTAGAGGAGGGTCTCCTTCACTAGATCTACATTTTTATTCATCCTGTCAAGACCCAAAGTCTTCCAAGTGTCATGCATCAAAAGGAAACCTACAAGGAGAGACACAGATTTGGGTTTTTTTGCTTGAAATGGAGGATTTTCTTAAATTTAACAACCAGCAACATTTTCATATTCCTCCAAACCTAATTTCCTGATGTTTTATCTGTCTTCTGGTAGATGATCATATCTATTTCCTTCAAATCTCTCCTTTAACTTTAATCACTGCATTTCATACATGGAATAACTATTAAGCACCTGAGTGTGCCTGAAGTCTCATTCCATATTCAGATGCAGAAAAACTGGATAAACCCATGTTGCAAGTTATCAAAGGCAACACCAGTTACACTAACAGAATCTTTCCCTGATATGTGATTTTCTAAACAACAGGAATGTGCTAGATCTCAGCTACTAAGACTTCAGTAAAGCCTTTGGTCAAATATCACAAGGAAAATCAAATAAATTGAAGGAAATGGATATTAATAAGGAACTGCTGAGTAAGTAATTTCCCCAGCTAAAGAGAAAACATCAATTTTGCATTGAAAAGGGAAATTCCAAACCAGCAGCAGAAAAAGGAACTACTGACTGTGCATGTCACACTGCTCAAAGACAGATTTTGAGAAATGCCATCTTCAGCCTACATGAGTGAGAATGGACACTGATTGCTTGCTATAAATACTTGGAAAGACGCCTGTGAGAAAGAAGAGCTATTTAAGAGCAATTTTGGCAGGGGAACAGATGAGGTTAATGGACCACAGACCAGTTCAGGCCAGGAATCAGGGGCTTTCTCACCATCGGAGCAGTGCGGTGCTGGAATAGCCTCTGACAGGCAAAAACCCCAACTGACTGCACCACGTATTGTGGCATCACCCAGGAGGGGGCTGGGCCATAGGGTGAATTATTTCTTCCCAGATTTGTGCCACTGTAAACCCTTGCAGCATGGGCCACAAGTGTGGCAGCTGCTCTTTAGGCCTAGAGGTATCACAGGCTGAGCCATAGCGGGGTGATGTTCCAGCTCCTCTCCCAGTGCCCTGTTGTGTGCACTGGCCTCCAGGCATGGCCATGAATCCATTCTCTGGCTCCTGCCTCCTGCAGCACAAAGACATCGTGTTGTAGCCTCTAAAAACCTTGGAGAGAAACTTCTCTCTAAAATAGAGCAAAACTCAGCTCAGCAATGCCAAAGGGGTGAAAATCCTCCTGTGCTGGTGGCACACTGGAGACAGCCAAGGGTTTGGAGAGTCCCCAACATAACCTAGAGCAGTTCCACGCCTGCTTCATGAGGATCTGCCCTACGACAGCACCAGCAACCCCTTCTACCTTCTTCCTCCCTCTGCTCTTCATCTTTCCTCCTGGTGTGTAATCTCCCATGGACACAAGGAGGCAGACAACACAGGGCTAATACCTGTCACGGAAATAGGTGTGGGGTTCTGGAGAGGCTGTTTTCAGCCTCCTTGGTGGCCCTTTCACTGCTATGTGAGTGGTGCAAAGAGATGAAATGCAGCTGCAAATCACCCCATGGCAGCGTGGAGGTAGGGCCAGCACTCTCCCAGATAGCTTTTTGTGGGTGCTGTGTGCCTGGGAATGGTGGCTGCTGTTTGAAAGGGCAGGAGGAGGGAGCTTTCCCTGGCTCCTCTGCAAGGGTCACAATTTGACCCTTAAAACCAAAGAATGTGAAGTCGACTTGTGAGGATTAGAGATGTTGGGAGCTGGATTGTTTTGAGTTTGCTCTGCGCTTTAAAAATCCCACAAGCATGGAGGAAAAAAATGCACCCATGCAGTCTGAAGCTCTTTTGGCTTCCAGCTCAGCTCAGGATGACTGTGGCACAATCGATTCCAGATGCCAAGTTTCCGGCAGTGGCTGACATACACACACACAATCCCTTAGCTCACAGGCTCAGACATAATCCCAGACTGCTACAGACGGCGGAGACTGGCAGCATGAGAAAAGGAGACATTACCAGCTCCCAAACTCATCCCCCCTGGACCTGCCTAGCTCACAGGCTGGGCAATATTGTGGGTATTCGTGTGAGTGCATCAGCAGGATGACGTCCCCTGCCTGTGGTAGCCACGAAGGAGCCCAGTGCATTGTGCCAGGAGCACCAGTTCACAGAGTCTGGAGCACTGTCATGTCTAGCCCCATGTGACTGCAGGCAGGATCAGGAGGCAAAACACCTCCAGAGATGGAGCTTGGTGATAAAAGCGGCCTGTTAACCTGTTGCTGGTCATAGGCAGAAAATTAATGATCTGATTCCAATTATAAATGTTCCAGAGAGGGTTAATGATGATTAATCTGTTGTTACAGAGTTGGTTCTTTATGACTTGCTATCTATTGCTCGTATGACTGTACTCACTTGTGACACCTGCTCCTCATGGAAACATCTATCACCTATTAAATCTTTGTAAGTAATTTAGTAGGGTAACTGTCATGTATAAATAATACTTATGTCACTTTATAATACGGTGAATGACACTAGAGATCATTTGACAGTGCATAACCCGAATTTACAGGATCAAAAACCCCAGCTACACTTTACATCTTGCACTTTGTAAGGCTGCTGCTCAGTATCAGTAACAAGAAGCAATTAAACTGTAGCATCTCTCTGGCATGTTGAGGGAGACCATCTCCACTTCTCCTGTGCAACACACATCAGGGCCTTTGCTGCAGACAGTGGGCTCCAGGCAATACCCACAGGCAAGGGCTCTAGCTGGGACTCAGCACAAGGTCAGAGGAAAGCTAATTTTATTAAGCATTTTTACTATGAAGGTATAAAGATGCAATAAAATGTTAGCAACTGCTTTAGGCTGGGATTTTCCAGAAACTGAAGGGGCAATAGGTCCCCAAATCCCACCGAACTGGTACCCAGCTCTTACAGGCTTCTCTGAACAGCCCAACCTTCACTCTGACTCACTGCCCATTCCACTGCCATTATTTCTTCATAAGCTTTTGTTTAAGTTATTGTGCTCTTAATTTCCTGTTTCGCAATCCTTTAGCGATGCCAGCAAAATATATTAATTCAGATTTCTGGATTTGCATTTGAATATTTAAAGGATTAAAATTAATCACAGCTTCTCAGCGGCCCAGAGCCATCAAAGGTTTAGTAAATGCATTTCAGGTTAATATTTCTCCTGTCATTTGCCAAAGCCCAAGTGAAAAAAAAAAGGCAACTGGATCTTTACCAGAGGTGTAAATACTGGGGCAAATCCAAGTCCAGCACAACCAGGTGAACCTCCATTGTGAAGATATGCTGGCTGCATAATTGTTCAGCTTGATCCTAATCAAGGAATTGTACTGACACTACTCACTGTGAGTAATGAACTCCTGCAGCTCGGGTCTCTGACTAAGGGCTGCTTCACCACCACCGTCATTATTTCATCATATATGAATTGTTTTTTCAGCAGGAAACCATTTCTCCCAATAGATGCATAAAAGCAGGTTGAGTGGGCACGAAACTGGGCATGAGTGAGAGATCTGTCAGCAGAAATATCAGGTTTGTGGGAAAGGCTTGGAGACACTCCGACATCAGGATTTACTTCTGACTTGACTGTGCCTCCAGAGCCTCTGTTATGCAAGATTTCTCTATAGAGTGCCCAGGAGTGTGAAGGAAATAACCCAGTAACTGTGAAGCAGCTGGACTGCCAGGAACATCTAATTGCAGAGTAATTCAAGTGCCTCCAATGAGCCACCCAGAACAAAGGTGACTTGCCCAGATCACCCAGTGGGCCCATGGCGAACCTGGAGCGAGGATCCCAGCCTCCTGAGCCCCAGCCAGCTGAGTGTATCTCCAGCTGAAAGATTTCTCTGGACAAGATGGAGTTAGCTGGAATTCTACAAGCAGATTTTTGCCCCTGATTTATGCACAGTCCACCCTCACCAGTTTAGCAATGGCATCTGGCCCTTTCGGTCTTATTTCAGATTAGCAAACATCTTAGAAAAGAGTCTGGTGTCAAGATGTTTGTTGGGGTTGGTGGTTTGGTCAGATGGGAATAAGAGAAGTTAATTCTCCAGAGGGGGATGTGTGTAGTCCTAATTCTTTCTTCTAACCATGTGTCCGGCCAGACAAATCCACAAACATGCAAGATGGCAACAACTGCAGCCAAGAAAATTTTTCTAATTATTTTCCTGTGCACAAGATCTAGTGTTTCTGTACCTCAGATTCCATCCCAAGTGTGTTTAAGCTGATGGAAAGACTCCCTCTGGCTGCAGCAGGCCCTGGGTCAGGGCCCCGGGACAAGAGGCAGAGCAGTGGCTCCATTTACTTTAGAAATTCCACCCGTGAGTGCAACACTTGTTGGAGGAGTCCTGTTCCCTCAACATGAAACGGCTCTCAGTGCTCTGGTCTGTTGTTCCAATCCCTGCTCCAGCCTTTTTTGGGTACATAAATAATTACCCTTTGGACTCCGGAGGCATTGCTTTCCCTGCCAGCCATCTCCTGCCCCTTCCCTCATGTCTAGCACTCAACTACAGACCTTTTGTGAGCCTCAGGTGTGAAAAACAGGCCAGTTCCAAAGCCTGAAGTGGAAACTGGAAAACAAACCAAGCTAAATAAAATATCCAAGCCAGGCATTTTGTGCATATGTAGCAGCATGTGCTGTTATCCAGAAAGTCTGAAGCCTCTCTGAGACTCCAGGCAATGAGCATCTTTGCTGATGATGGGAGTAATTTTGGTCATTTTCTGTTGCTGTACCCGGCACTGAAGAATGAGGATGAAACACAAAAAAGCCACTTGTTTTTCAACCTGGTCACTATGTGTAACCTCTGTTTTCTTAGTGAAGTGCATGGCTTTTTCTCCATTCCAGGAAATGCCCTGGAAGATGGTGACTGCTGAGATCCTGAAGAGGGGAAAGAACTCTTTTTATCTACTGCAGTTTGATAAAACCAGCATTGCTGGAAGCTATGAGTAAGTCCAAGGTGGATATTTAATATCTGTCAAGCTTATACCAGGCAGCATCCACTATAGATAGTGCAGGCAGCCCTGGGTGAGTCAGCTCTTGTACTGGAACCAGTTGACTGTAGGGGAGAAGGAAGGGAGGGAGGGAGGGAGGGAAGGAGGGAAGGAGAGAAGAGGGGCCATGATACTGCCAGGGGGTGGAGAAATGCATCCTGCACCAGCTGATGTTGTGGTACAGCTTAAGGTCCTCCTGTCCACCTCAGTAGATCACTGGCTGTGTTACTGCCAAGCTCCACGCAGCCTAATTTATGTTGCTTAGCCACCCAAATGGTGATGCTGATCTCTGCACAGTGCAGATGTAGCCTCAGACCCAAGACCTGCCTGCATTTCATCTGGCTGCAGCCCAGGCAGGTGGCCTGGAGGCTGCTTTGGGTTGCACTTGCCTTCAGCAAAGCAACAGGGATGAAAATGCATGGCAGTGGTGCAGGTTTGGGGAAGCTGATAAACCCACAGATGGAAAGGAAGGGATGGCCTAGCCAGCCTGGTTTAGGTCCAGGTGGAAGCAGAGGACAACTATTGCCCCCATGTTTGGAGAAAGGAAGGAGAGCTGAAAGTGAACAGAAGGGAAAAGCTGACTCCAGCAAAGTTAATGGCAAAACTTCCAGTGATTGCACTGCATTTCATAAAATTTTCACTGCATTTCATAAAGATGTCTCTTCCATGGCTTCCAACCATGGTTATTAAAAGCCAGGTGTTCTGCTCATTTTGAATAAAACATGGTGGATATTTAAATTGATACAATTTGTTGCATTTATAGTATTAATAAAACCAAAGCCTATAAAAAGGAGGCATTTTGGGGAAATATAATCCTTCTGAATGTTTAGTTAACACAGGACAGATGTTTCTCCTCCTACTGACAGTCAGCAGTTCATAATAATGGAATTTGCTCCCTTTTTAATTAAAAAGGCTCGTGTTCGTTGAAAGGTGAGTAAGAATAGATGTTTGGCAAAGGATCTTAAAGTATATTTTGAAAGAGGTCTGGTTTTTTTCCACACTCACAGCTGCTCATAAGTCTAAATCTCTGAACCGACTCTGCTGCTTTGGTAATTAAATACAATACATTATCTCCTTATCCCCTCTCCATATTCCCCTTATCTCCTCACGCTGGGAATCACTTGGTTTTGAACGCTCCCTTATGCAACTTCATCTGCTCAGGGATGGGTGACTGTGGGTGACACGGGCTGGTTTGGGTTGGATTCATTTCACTTGCTGGAAAGCAACTGGAAACAATTTTCTGTTGACGTGGTACGCTTTGTCATCTGCCATCAGGGAGAATCAGGGGACTTTCCCTTCGAAACGTCACACAGCAAACGAGAGTGGTGCTTTCTGATTTCAGACTGTGGAAGAGTCTGTTCACTGCCCCTTCCCTGGCAGATCTGCCTGCACGGGCAGGAGTCAGGGCAGGCTGCTCTCAGTGTGTGTGGTCACGTTTCTCACGCACTGGAGCAGAAGGAGCATCTCAGAAGTTGGGAAAAAAAGAAAAAAAAAGAGGCCAAGCCAGGCTCGGCTGGAGTGGGGGGAGAGGAGAGAGCAGCAAGGAGTGTGAGGGTAAATGGAGGAGGAGATAAATCTCCCAGGTCTGTGTGAGGAGGCTTGGCCATCAACTGCTCAGACAACCAAGGGAGAACCAGTCCCTTGTCATAGATGACAGCGGGCTGGAGGGCTTGCGAAAGGGACAGGCACTTGGCTGGGGACTGAGAGGCTGAATTATTGGTTAGATAAAGGGAAGAGATCCAGGGCTGTTGGGCCTTCCATCAAGTTTTCCTGGAGAGGAAAAAATCTCTCCAGAAGTCTTGCCCCGACCTTTCCCCGCGCTGCTGCGCCCATCCGGAGCACACTGCTCCCTTACCCAGGTCAGACAGGATTTTCCTTGGCACCCAAGATTGGATCACGTTAGCTGTTGTTTGCTGGGATTTTTTTTAAAAGACTTAGGGTTGGCTAGAAAATAGCATTACGTTTAATAAAAAAATGGAGGTTTCGAAATTTATTTTCTTTCAGCTTAGAAATGAAATTGAAACATTTGAAGAAAATCAGCTCCCCCCCAGCTCACGCCGATAAATCTTCCAGCCAACTGGAGCCAAGGGGTTCTGTTTGCTCACTTGGGTTCTTTTAGCAAAAAGCATCATCAAAAAATTCACAGTCTTTTTTCTTTTATGAGGGTAGAGGGGAACAGAGAGTGACCGGGTGTTTTTCAAACCTTTTAACCACCTCTAAAGATTTCAGAGGTCTGAAAGTTAACACATTTCCTTGGTGAGGGTCAGCTTTCACCCCAGCCGGAACCAGCTGTGGCTGCAGCTAGAGACAACAAATTGTGATAGAAATGCCTGTGACAGATGGTCCATATATATATATATGTGTATATATATATATGTATGTATACATACCAACCCTTATATTCATCCACTTTTGCAAAATGTTTTGAAACCCTCAGATGAACATTGATGATTTAAGACCAAATCATTATTATTGCTTCAATGGGACAGGAAAACAGCTTTCCATATTGAGAGCTTTATTAGCTAATGTGCAACAAAAATAATTTAACTGCTTGCTAGAAATGCAGGAATTAAGTACATTCAATTTCATCAGGTTCCTAGGGAAAAAAATATTTGGGTATTTTAACGGCCTTTAAATAAATGGACTGCCAACTGCAAGAGCTGAGCTCCAGGATAGAGAGCTTGGTTCACAGTGGGAACCAGCCCAGGGCTAACTTCTAACACGGCTTTTATTTGCTGCCTTTTTCCAGGTATGGCTGTCATCCTAGAAGATGATAAACTCCAACACCTTATAATTATTTCAGCAAAAACATCTTGGAACAATGCATCTAAATTAAAGTGTACTGAAAAGATGGAAAGCGTGGTGAGTGTACTTTCAATACCTCTTTCTATTGTTCTTTGAGGAGAAAATTCTCACTTCTCTACAATTTCTATGAAGTGAAAGCAAATGTGACAACTCCCAAAACTCCTGGACACCCTGTGTGTCAGCGGTCACTTTGACTGGGTTGTGCAGAACAGACTCTGAGCCATTCTCCCCCCGGGGTTGTCACTGGAGCTGGGCTAGCTCTCCAAAAAATAATTCTGTTTACACTTCAATCCTCAACTGCACATCAGAGAGCCTCTCACCAGGTCTGGGCTGTTCCAGCAACTGCACTCCATCAAATGCATTGAAGAATGAAAAATAAAAAAGGTAAGAAAAGCTGCAGATGAGATGCTGAGCTGGGAGCTGGGAGGGTTTGGTGCTGCTCCAGCACAGACAGAGCTGCCAGGCAGGGTGGGGAAGTGCTGACCCTGACCCACGCTCCCCTTCCACGCTTTGCCTCATCTGGTTAGAGCGTGAAGCCTTTGGGGGAAGCAGCGTGTCTGCAAGGCCATAGGCAGCACAGAGCACTAAGCAGCTACACTCCCATATCAGGCACCAGTGAAATATCAACAAGAATAAATTGGCTTAGGCAGGAACCCTCCCCTTCTCTTCATTGCTGCTAGCCCTGTAGCAATTGCAACCCAAAATCTCTGCGGCATCTTCCCAGACCCAAGAGTCCCCTTGAGCCACCCTGAGCCCCACGGGAGCTGCCTCAGGCAAAAGGACTCTGCAGCTGCACCAGGAAGGTCAGCAGATTGTGACATTTGTTCAAATAAAGGCTCATATTCATTTGACTGCTGTGATCTCTTACAGCTTCCTGAGCTATGTATATGTGTGTGTGCGTGTCCATGAAAACTCCCCAGTAAGACACCATACAACACGCTTGCATTGGCAGGAGGGTGCTTAGCATAAGTATTCTTCCTTGAGGGGCTGCTGTGCTGTGCCTGCAGAGAGCAAGGGATTGAGACAAAAGAATTTAAGAGATACCTCTATTTATTTCTGAAAGAGGAGAGGAATTAGGATAGAAAATGAAAGCTGAAAGCAGAATTAAGGCAGATGGGAATAAAGGGTAGGCATGTTGAGTCAAGTGCCTTATTCCCAAAACCTTCACCAATATTTTTAAAACAAAGTTAATGAAAATTTTTCCAGCCATAATTCTTTTCAGATCTCTATTTGCTTCTCCCGTGAGTTGTAGCATGTCCCATGGCAGACCTTGTTATTTCTGAGAAATGTGAGGGCAAAGGGGTATATATGTACATTAAGAGCACTAAACCTCAAGGTTTACAGGACTTTTCTTGTTGAAGAACCTCAGAACATCTGTTTATTTTGTCATGTCCAATTGCCATGGAGATGTGAACACCCTGTGTTATTCACAGGAAGATGACATAGCTATTCTTCTGCAAAACAGAAATTGCTTTTTAAGTATTTCCAATCATAAATCAGGAAAACACCCAAAAATCCACGTTCCACCCATGGCCCAAAAATACCACACCCTATTCTGTCAATTTAAAATAAATGGCTGTGATAACCTTAATCTCGATTCAGATTTGTCCTGCACTGAGGATGGCAGCAGGGCAGTTTGTCTTTGAACCTCAGTTGCTACCACAGCCTTTCTCTGAGTAACAAAAGCAGCAGGAGCGATGCTCATCCTGACAGAAAGCATTTCTCTGCCTGAATTTCAGATATCGACTGTTTACAGTGAACACACCAGAGCGACCCATCAGACCGTGACTCCTCTCGGACAACCTGTCTGGGAGACAATTAATGGGTTTTAAAGAGGGAGACGATTATGACTGCTCTCCAAGCAGAAGGCTGCTAATGGAACAAACTACATGCGGTTACATGAGCCAGTCTCTAGGCTCTACCCTGCATTAAATCTTTCAAGTCTGTCACCGACTGATTATTTTAGCAATAATGTCATGTTAAATACCAGGGGCCCTGGATTTTAGCCCTGAAGTGTAGTCAGCAAGCAGCCCCAGCACAGACTTGCCCATGTGCATTAAGAGGTTTCCTTTTTCCTTTTCAATCTACCTCCCAGCAACCCCTATCTGTATTTTCCCTCTGTCCTGCAGGCAGGAATATCAGTTTCTCTGACACCTGTGTGTGCAACCAACACCAATAAGCCTGGAAACCCTGCTGACAGGTGTGCTCTGCCTTCTCCAAGGACTTCTACTTGTAGGAGCAAGAGAGGTGAAACTAAAAAAACTGAGACACTGCCAGCAAGCGAGAGATAAACCTTCAGATGGCAAACTATTGGCTTTGTCCTTTTGGGAATGTAGCTCCTTCAAAATACATGGAAAATTGGCTGGAGATTGCAAGCTTCTCTGCAGAAATGTCATTTTTCTAGTTTCCTTTTGTACCCCATTCTCCAGTATCTCAGCATGAGTTATGTCCTCCTACTTGCCTTATCTACATTAGTGGATGTCCCATCTCTATTTAAAAACAAGAGAACCAAGCATCACTCAGTGTGTCATTGAGGTATGAGATGGTGTTGACTGAGGTGCCACCAGTGGTGGCCACACACACACCAGCATCTCAGGGAACATGGACACACTGCTTTGAAGTGGCTTTGCGAGCTTTAGTGGGGGATGGATCACTGCTGGGTCCCCTGATCTATTTGGATAATTAGAACTCAGCTGCATTGGGAATTAATTCAATGCCTCTGGCTCTTGCAACATCACAAGGACAATTGCCAGGCACAAGGTTTTCCTTTATAAAACATAGCTTTAGTCTCATAATCCCAGCCTGATATTTCACCCTCCAGCTATTTCCCACATTTTATGATTGAAGTCGGCTCTCAATTAACTTGTCTTCTGGATCAGGTGCCACCTGCAGATACAAACACAAACATGAAACATGGAAGGTCGCTCAGAGGCGAGGGAAAAATCCCACACTTTATCACTTCTTTAAATCCAGCCAGCTTGATAGAGAACGGAGGCTGTCGCTGGTGGCTCTGAGGAGGTGATGGTTACGGTTCTGTTCAGGCACCATTTAGCATGTTTTCCACAAGCACTGGCACTGCTGACTTCTATAGTACTATGGGACACAAAATGGATCTTGTTTAAGGGAAGAAGACTACAAGTATGCATGATTATTCATTCTGAATAAATCACTTCAAATCTCCTCCAGGTTATTTTTCTGCAGGGTCTTAGCAAGCATTGACCTTGTGCTGTGCTCCCTTCTAGCACATGCTGATGAGTGAGAGGGAACTCCCCTCTCCTACACCTTCACACACCATGGGGAAAGCATCCATTAAAATCTCAAATGACTGGCTGATATTATCAGAATCAAATCACACGTTGTAGGAATTCCAGCTGAAATGAAATGAAGCTGATTTATCTCCCTGCAGCTTCCACTGGGGTGAGATACAGTGGGGTTTGCACAGCATTAGCTCTTCCTCTGGCAGGCTCGGCCGGGGGCATTGCCAGCTGAGCTCCTTAGTGGTGATGCAGAAGAAGAATTGCATAAGTATATGAGATAACTTGTGTATTCTTCTGGGAGGGAGAGCAAGAAGGTTTTAGAGGACGTCCAACATGCAATGTAATATTTTCTAGAGGAGTTCAACCAGTGGCTCACAAACAAGGTTACATAGACTATTAAGTGGTCTGGAAGACATAGTTGTAAATGTCTTTATTCGCTTTTACAGCCTACATGTGCAAAATTTGTATCATTTGTATTTCCACTAGAAAAATTGTAGAGAATCTCTCAGTTAAAAAGGGTTGAAACCCAAACATCTGTGCTTTAACTGCAGGTTACCACCACAATGCAAAGGAGCACGTGGATTTTAGCCCGTCTGCAGCTATGCCAAAGAACCTGCTGTGAAAAGTCAGCTGCAGTCAGGTAAGGGAGTTACGCATGAGGGAGCCTTAAGGTCAATCCCAATGGTATTCTTAAAGTAGAGAAATACCCTAATTACCCCAGAACTACTTTCACATACAAGGTTGCAAGCTATTTATAATGAAGTTGAGCCTTTTTTCTTGTAACATTCTGGTAGAGACTGCAGGTGAGCATCAAGTAATTTGCCTTTAAGAGAAATGTGTGGATGGTCTTCACGCCTTGGCTTTGCTTCTCAAGATTCCCAAGAAGCAGCAGAAAGAAGAGGGGCCCTCAGGGGCAGGGGGAAGGGACAGCTCAGCTTTCCTGGGTCCCACATCTCTGGGGCTGGGCTGGTGGTGGTGCAGGAGCCACCACCCTGGGACATCTCCAGGGCCAACCGGGGGCCTTCACCCAGTCGTGTCCGCAGGGACTTGGTGAGGCTTTGCCTCACACAGAAATAGGTTTGCAGGTGCCAGGGCTGCTGGTTGGTCCTGAGTTTAAGCCAACAAAATTCAGCCTTCTCAGCTCTCAAGGTTTTGTACACAAGCAGGTTTGGTGCCGGCCTGTCCCTGCCCTCCCTCCATGGGTAAGCCAGGGGCTCACACAACGTGGGTCAGGAGGTGATGGCTGCCAGATAATCCAGTTACTCTTCTCAGGCTGCCTTACACTTGCCACTGCGTGAAGGTGTAAGCTTTGCTTATAGACCATGTATTCAGGCCACAATCAGGATCCCACTGTGCTAAGGAGTATGTTGTTCTGGAGAGCTGTACATTTATAAATGATGAGAGCCAGGAGGATGGTAGCACACATCATCATAATGTCTTTAAAACATCTAACATTTGTGGGGTGTTTTTTTCCCAAATTAATACTAACTCTCCTTCTTTTGCTTTCTGCTAGACAACCATCATCTGGTCAGTTAAGTGACACCGCAGCAAAAATCAAAATCAAAATGGAATTTGAGGGTAAGGAGGTCTTCTGAGTGAAGTCAGGGCAGGGGATCAAGATACAAGAGTCAGGAGAGAGGCAGGGGAAGGAGCTGCCACAGCGAGGGGAAAGAGCTTTTGGAGCAGGCACAGTGCAGGGGAGAGGGAGGTACAAGAGGACACTGGTTTACAAAATCCCTGGGAGTTGGGTTGGCATGTGCATGAATCAGAACACCTCCAAAGATTTATTAAGAACCAAAGGAAGGACTGTTGGTTGAGAAGTGGGTATTTACCCCCAAATCATCTTACTTTCAAATGAGACAGAAACAAAAGAATAATTTAGGAATTACCATCAGGAAGTACAAATGCTTGTAGCAGGGTCATGAAAGCCTCTCAGTTTCCCTACAAAGGCAGCTGTGATAACAGAGATGCTTTTCCTTTCTGTTCCTTACAAGACACTGCACAGCCGTAGAAAATCAAGTGCTCTGCGTAATGCTCCACTTGGTGGTTGGCAGAGTCCAGCTGAACTTTTTAAGGAGAGTAATGTCCTCTGTGGGGAAGCTCTGCAGTGCCTCACTGCGAGAAGAGCCAAACCACAGGGCACACCAGGCCTGTTCCTGTCACTGGTGGTTATTGGAAATGAGACTCCAGCATCCTCAGGACGTTGCATGAAGAATCACACCAGGCATCTATCCTGCACAAAAGGCACAGGCAAGCTGGTTTCTAAAAGGCAAGCAGTGCAAGTAGTTTTATAACATCTCTTCTTAAATTGCTTGTTCTCTGATTCAGCTTCTCCACTGTATTCCAGGGTTGAGGGGTACTTGTAGATGCCTGGAAGTGAGGAGTAGTCCCTTGGAGTTACTATAGCTATCTCAGGGAATGGCATCAAAGAGAGACAGCACATTATAGTGCCCTTTCAGATACTGTTAAGTGCACAAGAACCACCTGCAACAGAGTTATCACCATTTCAATCAATTGAAATGATGCTATAAGGGCAGCTATCAATTAGAGGGAAGAAACAGGTTTAAATGAGCAAAGGCAAAACCAATGACAACTTTGAGCTGGCATTCCGTGTGAATCTTTGCTGAAATAGACCTCTAGCACTCCTGGGAGCACCCAACCCTCCTCCTGCCTTCTGGGCGCAGTTACACCTACTGAAGCTCACATACCTTCAACCTACAGCTGGTGGCTGGGCTAGAGCATCTGGGCTAGCACAGAAACCTCCTGATGGGTCCTGTGGTGTGAGTTACAAAGCAGGCAAAAATGACAACTGCTTAGTTCCCTGTTACATTTTTAAATCTCCTTCCTATGCATTACTAAACTACATATGAGGCAACGAATCAGTTCTGAGCAGGAAAGGCTGGGATTTGTGTGTTCAGCTGTTACTAGTGATGTAGGAAGGAAAACATCTGCATCATTTTGGTCCCCTCCGTGAGCAACAGCATAGATCATACACTACAGAGCAGGCAGAAATTGTATTAAAAATCTGAGGATTAGGTCACATCTTATACAACATTTTTTATCTTTTAGTGCATTTAAAAATACGGAGCAATCCTTTTAATCATTAATCTTTCAGAAAAAAACAATCAAAAGCAAGTCTTTTACATCTGCCTATACTGGTAAACAGAGCTAAAACCAGAAATGCCTGTTTGGGTTTTTTTACAACACTTTTCCTGAGCATAGCAGTACAGCAGTTGAAAAACAAAGGTCTTTTATGGGCAAGCTACAGGCCCTTCAAAATACCATCAAATATTTCTCCTGCCAAATGAGGCTGATTTTACACCCTATAACACAGTGTAATGCACCCAACACACCCTGTGACGCATCAAGGAATACTGCGTCATGGACAAAGTTACTGGAACCAATGCTTAAAGAAATAATTTATTAAAAAAATACCCTCTTTTACCCTGCACTATCTGCTTTTCTTATCTGACCTGAAGAGGTGGTCTGATAAGTCTCCTTTGAATTCAGCCAGTCCGGCACTAAGGAGGATTTTCTTTTTTAGAAGCACTCGAATGTTTCCATTAAATCACATTTTTCTTTCCTAGAGGCCTTTATAACCAAGCAAAGCATTCCAATACTTAATTTCAAATACACCAGCCGTTTCAATGAGATCAATGAAATTATTCACATTCATTGCATGAGCACTGAAATGCTTTGTAGGGCCAGGAGCAGCTACAAGGTAAGTATGAACCAGAGCCTTTGATCTGAACCTACACATCCTCACACTTGGATGAGCAGGATTGAGGCTGCAGTCTTCTTTTCAGTGATAACTGATAGAATTCCTGACATCTCCCATCAAAAAAAGGATATTTTTGCAGCTTGACTTTATTACTGCTGGGGTCTGGAGCAGATCTCCCCTCTGCATTCCTGCATGCTAATCGCTCCCACTCCCCCTTGCCATCCACAGCCTGGGCTGCTCCTCCTTTGCTTCCAGCTCTTTCATGGTGTTGAGCCAGAAGGTTACTTCACCTGCTGCACTGTATTATGGTTTCCTTCAGCCAGTTCTGCAGTGGTGAGATCCAGTTTGCAGCAGGGCCAGTGTTGTACGAGCCTTCGGGCTGTACAAGCCTCCAGGGACGTACACTAGAAAAATGCACAGAATAAATCCCCTGAACCATTCTGACCTCCACAAGCAACACAGACACCTAAATGAAAGATATTTGAGATGAGAAAAACACAGGCATAGCCTGAATCTCTTCAGTGGCTGAGAAGTTTTTTCTGACAATACAAGACTTCCAGGATCTGCCCTCTGTAGGGTACCCGGCAACAGAAACCTCTCAGAAAGGAAAACCTTTCCCTTCTGGCTGGACCATACTAAGCCCACAAATCTATAGTAAAGCCTATAAATATATTTTCAGCTTGCCCTCATTCAGATCCACTTGGGAACACATCGGATTTACTGCTTCCTTAGGCTGAATGTTTTTCAGCTGAAACCTCCAGACATCAAAGGTCGCTTGATGGATTCTTATCAGGTTTACTGGAGTTTTCCATGGGAATCTCCCAGCAGAGCCCCTTATCTCCACCATATAGGGTGGAGTTGCTCTGATTACTAATGTTCTCCTTAGCCCCCATCTATATCTAACAGCAGGACACTGTATGTGAGATATCGGCTGCCTTGGCTGACAGCCAGAGAACCCAACTCCTGACATCCCCAGCAAAAAGCCGGAGCGCGGGAGCTGGAGCTCATGTACAGCTTTGCCAAGCCAGTGAAGGAGACAACCTTTAACCTGCTCACCCATCAGTAATGATATGAGCACCATGGTCTTTGCCAAAATTAAATGAAGCATCTCTTTAGTCTCTAGGAATGCACAGTTCCTCACTCTGGCAAGAAAGCGGTCGAATGGCAGTCGAGGGACACAGTGAAGTTTTGCACCACGTGAACCATCCCCAAGGGGGTTTGAATGGCACCTGGATTTTCAGACTGAAGTTCCTGTGACTTGTCTCTGGGCAATTCTACTATTTATTTATTTATTTTTGTAAAAGACACAGCCTAGAAACAAAGTTAAAATCATTTACGCCACTGTGCAAAATCGGAAAGATTGTCCCAGTCCCACCTTCATGCTAGTGTTTGTTCACAACTCAAGTCCTTCTTTTGTAAGCCATAAAAGACACCTTACAAGAAAAAGGATTTGCTTAGTAGACCCTGGTTCAGCCCCCAGGGCCATCAGCCCCAAGTACAAGAAGGTGGAGGGGAGGTTCAGGTTTTTAGGTTCTGTTTACAGAGCTGGCCACCATCCTGCGCATCCACTTCCATCTACAATTAACAGCGTGTTCCCTGTTGTACTGAAATTAAATAAGAAAGGACTGACCAGCCTGTCAGGGACATCTGATAGCATGAGCCATCTGCACTCCTACAACGGGTGGTTCTTCCCACGTCACCACAGTGAAGGTTACTGGCAGGACACCCAGTCTACATTAGGACTCATTCCCAGAGCCTTCCTATCATCCTGTCCTGAAGGGAATTTTACTTACAAGTGTTGATATTTCTGCAAGCACCACCCTTCAGGAGCAGCATGTTGCAATTACACGTCAGAATCTGGCTAAGTTTGACCCGTAACTTCATATCAGTTGCTACTTCTACATTCACTTACTTAAGAACAAATAAGTCACCATTAGCCAACCCCCTACTCCTCCACTTAAAGTATCTTCCATGGGATGGTTCACCAGCTGGTCTTTTTTTTTTCTGTCAACTTTATAAAACAATAACTTAGAAACATCCAACCTCACTGAGGAACCATTCCTGCTCTAAACATTCACCATGTGATTTACCAGCTGAGTGAGACACAAAACTAATATCCACCCCTTTGGAAAAGTTGGGGTTTGGCTCAACTGCTACTCTGGAAAACAGGAGAAACATGGTGATAATTCACCTTCTAGATTACCCAGATGAGAATTAATGAGGTTTTATTGGTAAAAGTTTAATGAAAGAAAAGGTAATATTGCCACATACTTTAATAAGCACCTGCCTGAGAGAGGTTTGCACTGAAAACAGATGACACATTGACTGCAATGTATTGAGAATTAATTTAAACGACACAGAACAAACTTCTGGAAGATTTGGAAGTCTGGCTAGTTCCTTGGAGAATTGTTACTTTTTCTGTGTTTAAGCTGAGAACAGGATCCCAGCCCACTGCTGAAGAAAAGTTCTGGGTTGTCAGAAACAGGACATAAAACCTCAAACAATTTAATTACAGAAACTTATAGTTCAATCCTGAAAAACCCTTAGCAGTTCAGAACAAGCAGAGCCAAGCTGGATCACGTATTCTTGTGACAGCATCCATTTCCTACAGCATAAAACTCTGGCACTTCTGCCCTCACAAACTATAAATAGATATATACAAATATAATAGATTAGATTTATAGTATTTTCTACATGACCAGCCACACCTGAAAACACACACCAGGTAGGAGGGTTGAGCTTCCTGGTACACGTCAGCCTGGTCTGGTCTGACCTGGCTCAGGTCTGACAAGGAAAGAACCCAGACGTTACCCCAGTGGCCAAACTGCAGATGTTGTTGTCCAGATGTGGGCGCTTTTAAGGGCAGTCTGAAAGCAATTACAAACCCAGTGAAATGAGAAACCTGAGGTTGGATCGCCTTCATTTCACTTGAGACATTTCATTGAAGCTCCACTTTTCAGGCCACAGCAGACTGTCATAACATGTAAGTTAATTATGAACGTCCAGTTATTAAAAAAAAAACCCAACAACTTTGCACCTTTATTGAAGCTGAAATATTTCCAAAGAGAGCAGTAAACAGTGTCTGTACTAAATAAATCCAGGGATGAATGTGTTATTGCCATATGGATTAGCTGGGCTGAATGCTTCAAAACCACGTCTGCATCTTTCTTCAGCCCCACGCAGACGTTTGCACCAGGCCAATACAAAGCATCACCTTATGGCAAAACTTCCAGGAATATTTGTCCAAAATAGTTTACATTGCTCCTGTTGAGGTACAGCTCATGGGGAAGAGGGCTCTGTATGTTTTATCTGCCAGCTGGAGGGCAGACTCAACCGAGTGGCCAGACCCTGGTTACTGTCACACCTCTTGGGACCATTTTGGGCTGGAAGAGAACGTTTCCTTTCAGCAGCAGTGTGAGCTGACACAACCAGTTGAATTCGGCATTCCCATGCAGGTACAGGCAGTCTGTTGGAGCTCTCTGCTTTTCCCAGCCCGGTGCCCTGCTTGCTCAGCACCACCTGCGTGCTTCCGCAGCAAAATCATCCCGCATGGGATTCCAGAGTCAAGCCAAGACATGCTCTTTCAGTAACACGGAGAAGGAGCTTACAGAGGAAAAAGTGTCCCTAGAAATGTCAGAGTGGAAGGGAGGGGCTTTAGCTTTCGTGGAAACACAGAACAACTTGGAAGCAAACCAGGCGCTCATGCTCTCTGGAAGCAACCTTCCCACCCTTACTCCTTTGTATGAGATAAGATGAAGCTTTGCAGATCCTAATTCTAACAAAAAAAAAAGTGATGAAATGAACATGTGCTACCACCTGCTGTCCAATATTTGCTAGAGCAGCCTGCTCAGCTGGGTCTGGCACCGGACGGTCCCCCCACAGTCCCATGTCCTGCTCCTGCCACAGCACATCAGGAGTCAAGGAACGGCCACACTAAAGGGAAAGAGTTTGAAATTTGGTTGAATTATGTTTGATAAAAAGCAGCATCAAGGAGAGAACTTGGAGACAAGGTTAAGGGGAAGGTCAGAAAGGTGCCCAGGCTGAGACTGTTTCATGTGAATGTCAAATCCATGGGTGAACATGGAGGTGCCAAGATGGAGAAAACACCAAGGGCAGCTCCACACACCCACGTCCTGGGTGCTGTCCTGGGGTCTGTCATCACTCACTGGCACATCACGGATGGGCTGCTGTTACAGACAGCCATTACAGCAAACAACAGCTAAAGATTCCCTGAATAAATAAGGGTTTAAATAGAGAAATTTCTGTACAGGTCACTTCCACGCAACCCCACCAGGTCATTGACTCCAAACTAGCAACGCAGATCTGAAGCAGTAAATCACCTAAGGCTGGCAAAAATAACAGCCCTGAGCTCACAAACACAAAGGATGTGTTTAATCTTTTTCTGTTGCTGTGGTGAGCAAACAGAGCGTGCCCAGTACATTAGGCAGCAAAAGTCTGGGTTTGTCTTGCGTTAACATATTACCCATGATTATTTGTAAAATAAAATGGGGACCAGTGAAGTCAGTCGAGGTACTCACCATTCACTGCAGCCAAAGGACTCCCAGGAATTGTTATCCTCCCAAAGTCTTGATGAAATGGGAATTAAAAGAGAAAAAAAAGATCTGGTCCCAATTGTTGTAACCAGAACTACTTATGTCCTGAACTCATGGTTACACATAAGATCTTACAGGAGAAAAAGAATGGAAAAAACTTCTGGACACATAAAAAATCCACCTTTATCCTTCTCAGACTGTGCAGAGGCTTTTGTGTTCACAAGGGCCCTGGGCATCAAAGTTACAGATCTCAAAGTCTTTACATCTGCTACTTTTCCAACATGTCACTGGTACCACTGGTCCACAGTGGCTCTCATCCAACACACTCCAAACACCCCTATAACTAAGTAATCAAACTCTTCTAAAAGGGTTAAATGAACTGATCCCTCACACACAATGTTATACAGCTGAGCAGCAGAGATCACATTTATGATCAAGAAATCGGGAAGGATGTTACCTTTCCAAGAACTTGCATGAAAATAAAGTGTGGCTAAATTTAATTAATAAATTAATCAGATATAATATTTTGATCAAATGCAACAGAAGGTTTGATTGCAGCAGAGATTTCACTGGCAACTTCCCTGGCCTTCCCAAGCCTGTTGCAGTTTGCTCTGAAAGCAAATCTCCATTAGGTTGGGTTGGAAGTGGACATTTCTATAAGCATATTTACCCCATTTTATCTGATACCCTTTCTGTTCAGGCAACGTGCTGGAGCAGTAACTGCTAAGGAATAAAAAGGCCCAGCAGTGGTGTGAAATAGAAAGGCAGAAGGTACTCAGAGAAAAAAGCAGAAAGGGGAATAAGTTAATGGCAATTCAGGCTTTACAAATATGTTTCCAGGGTTCTGCTCTTACTTTCTGTCTGCCATAAAGAGAAGAAAGAAAAAAACTACAGTGAAATAAAAATGCGCAAAGGAAGAAAACAACACGTGTTTTAAACCCATTTCATTTCAAAAAGTCAATGGCATTTCTCTGCTGCAGCACTCCACATCTATCTGCAGGCTTGAGCCAGCGAGCGGATGCTGGGTTACTTCATTCTCATAGCATGAACTCGTACTCCTTGCTATTCTCAATCTGTCACATTCAACAATCCCATGTGAAAATGACTCAGGCTGCCAGTTGTCTCTGTGTTGTGCTCGTTGAGCATTTGCCAGTTCCTCAGGAGTAGGCTTGATATTGAAAGCCACACTTTTGGAAACGTGGTTTAGCCTGAGGCTGCTGCATTAGGCTCAAACATTTTGATTTTTGTCTGACAATTTGTTCTCCTTTTTTTTTTTAATCTCACAGCCCAACAATCCTGGACACCGAGGAAACAACAGCAGGTCAGATTGGTGGCCCATTCAACCTGGCATTTTGCCCCGGCTGAAGGCATTTATTCAAAGTGCCTAATATTTTAGACGGAGTCGAGAACCCCTTCATGCACCACACCAACCACCAGCCATAAACATTGGACAGATTTTCTTCCTGTCACCTGCAGTGATGAAGCAGGCAATGATTTTCATCTTTTTCTCGGCAAACGCCGTTTCGTGGTGCAGCCTTTTAGCCAGAGTCAATCCCTTCCCTTTGCAGCAGTGAATACCCTGCATTTGTTCAGCTCGCTGAGGTCTCCCAGCACTTGGAAACAAACCTCTCCCCATTTCATACTTCCAGCTCCAATGCCTGCCTTCAAAGCCTTCAAGAAGAAATTACAGCCCCAAGGATGCATCCTGTGGCCTCCACTGACCACAGGGGCAGCTTGTGCAAGTGCAATGTATGTCCATGAGTTTTTTTATTTAGGTGAATCCTACCCCAGGGTGTCCCAGAGCAATGGACCCAGCTCTGCAGCAGGGAAGCAATCTAACGTGTAGCTCCATGAGAAACTGCTGAGTTTTAGTATTTTATTATTTTGGCTGTGTTGGTGTTTTGCCCAGTATTTTGTTGTCCCTCCTCTCTGCAAACCTGGTGTCCTAAGGAAAGCATTTTGTTGATTCAGATAATATAGAAATATCCACACTTAACTACTAGCTAAATTTATTCTATAATCTTGTATTTTTTTGTAACTGCCAATGAAAAAAAAAATAATATTAGTGCCTATGATAGCCTCATGATTAAGGTGTGCTTTATAAACTCAGTGAAGGTTTTTTTCCTCACTAAAGACTGTTCCTAGCCAAAACTCTTCAGACAAATAATGATCTCATATATAAAGCATTCAGCAATGAGGACATTTATCATCTTGGAAACGTGTAACAGGTAGCAAGAGGAAGACTATGTATAACTGTAATTGGAAATTGTATGAAGTCATTTACTGTACAGTAAGTACAATTTGTGCCTAAGGTTTGATGCAAGAAATAAGAAAATTATAGAGATTGATTCTAAAAGCTTCATGCAACTATTTCATTTTTATTCAAGGTAATTAAACTGAGTTACTAATTCACAAGAAGTAAGCAATAAATCACTCATTCTGCCTCACAAATATCAAAAGTAAGGTCATGGGAATAATAAACAAAGTTTGCAGTGTCTTCTAATAATGCAGCTTTATATTCAAGAAGCCTCCATGACTTCCCCCAATTACACAGCTAGCTGTCTGAAAGCATACGGTTTGTGTAAAGCCTGCATATACCATATGCACATATCACTTCACTTGCCACTGAAACAGTTGTGTCATGGGTGGAATGTGGCAACTCTACCCACACACAGTAATGTGATACAACAGATGAAGATAGTGGAAAGCCGTGAAACTGCATGAAGAAATTTAAGTAGATTGAGTCCATCTCTACTTCAATGGGAATTAGATCAGGCCCCAAATGAGAATTTATGCATGACAGCTGGATTAACATATATATTTCCTCAAAGATACCACCTTCATAAGCTGAAGAGTTCCACAGTGTCACACTGGAGCATTAGTTCATTTTTTCATTAAGAGAGAAACCATCATTTTGTAATTCATGGTAATTTCCTCCAGGACATAGGTCTCCTCACTTATCTCTTTTGAGTCCTGATCCTACTTAATTTGCAAGGTATGAGGCTGCAGCAGGGACAGCTTAGTGTATATTTGAGTTATAGTCCCCATATATTCTGGTTCATGAGCAGGAAACCGTGCGAGCGTAAGAGACCCAATTAAGTTAAAAGTTCAGCAATCTTCCATTTCAGCGAACTATCAGGCATTAAATGATTATTGTATTATTGCATTTTCTTACACAAGAAAAACTGCACACCCTCTCTTTTTTAAAAACCATGCCCAAGCAGCAGTGCCCTGCCTGTCTGATCCGTGGTGTGAAACCCTGGCACTCCCGAAGGCTGGAGCTTCCTCACAGTCATATGAAACCAAATCAGACGTGCAGTGCCACGGCAGGGGGAAGCTTCACCAGGCAGGAGCACAGATGGGATCAGCTTGCAAGTAAATATGTTTCTGTTGCTAGAGCAAAGCATAGAAAGCAACAATGAATAAAGATGAAAAATCAGATGCTGGTGGAAGAAGGGAAAAAAAAACGCCAGAATGGGTACCCAGAGGATATGGTAGAAAGGACCAAAAAGCTGGACAGGTAGTTTGAGCTTTTTGCTGATGGGAGTCATCCTGTCTTACATCAATAATGTCATTATTTGGCATTTAAGCTCTCAGTTGTGACTACGTAACTGGGCGTATGAGTATTCCACGGCAGCTTTCACTGGTCACTCCACACGTAGAAGCCCTTGCTGTGAAAGGCCAAGCCTTGTGCTCCTTTTGCGGTACTTTGAATGCAACCAGGAGCTCTGCCCATGTAATAAACACATGCAGGTCATACTTTTTACTTTTTCTTTTGTAACACTAACTAAATTTTCATATGAAAAGATGGCAATCTTGGAGAAAGGTAACCAAGAGGCGGAGAGGTGATTCTAGAAGCAAAGAACCAGCCTGTACCGAGAAAATGACAGAGGAAAACAACATCATGGTTCATAGTCCCAGCTTCTTAACAGTGTTCAGGTTTTAATATTTGATTAGGACAAGTAAGAATTATGGTGTTCTTAGATCAGTATAGCACAAATGCACACATTAGAAAATATTAATGACTAAACACTCCACAGACCCTCATGCTTGAGGTCGAGAACAAGATTCAGCACACATTTTAAACTGTTACAATCCTGACAACAGATCAAATATCTAAATAACTACAACAGTCATCTAAACGTGGCGTGCAAGCATCTCAGGTGGTAGCAGTTAAGTAGTAGCATCCATAACTGGCAAAAAGGAGTTAGAAATTCTTCTCTCACTATGGAAGTCTTCCTACTAAATGCAGACATTTCTAGAAAGCAAGCCTTTGATCATATTCAACTTCTTTTGAAGTACTTAGACCATTTTTATGTAACAATGCATAATAAAGCAATGCTAAGGCTGCAAAGCCCTCACCTACAAAGTGTGCCATCCCAGGATTAAAATTCCTTAATTCAGCTCTGTTGTGGATATGCATAAGAGGAGTTTTCAATTATCTTTTTATATACAAGTCTTCTGCAAACCACTGAACTCTATTCCATGCAGAGGGAAGCAGGAATATTAATTGCCTCAATGCTTTTTGTATGGGGCTTTCACTGTAGTTTTAATGCTCAATAAACATCAAAGATTTATCTTTACTATCCAACTGTGACAGAAGATGCTCTTACATTCACTCGGTAGATGGAGAACAGGCCATAAAACTGAAGGCTGAAATCATTAAGCATGCAGTGATTTCAGATGTACAAGATGAGTGCTCCAAGTTCTCATTTTTCAGCATACCTTTCATTTTAGAAACATCCCGTGCTCAGAGCAGTGATCCCACTGATCTCAATAGCCATGGAAGCTATCCTGCAGTTCACATCCCTGGATATATTGAAAATGTGGACCATAATTAAGCTCTGCCCTCCTATTTGGGATCCCTCTCCTCCTCCCAGTTACTCCCTTCTTGCCTCCTCATCATCTCCCCTGCTTCATTTCTGGCCTCCAGTCACATTGTTTTTTCCACATTTCCTGGGCACAGAAAGTGGGGGAGAGAGAGGACTGAACCTTGCCTTGTTCAACTCTTCTGCAAGCCCAGACACGAGAGCTTTCACAAGCCACCACAGCTATGTGCCTGGTCTCTCTCAGGATGGGGTGATGTCTCTTAGGCTCACCCACCATGTATGAGCCATGCAGGATGAAGGATGTATCTTTAATTACAAGGAATTTAGAAGTCAAACAACCATATATAGATGTTTCAAAAGATAATAGCTGCACCAAATTTGGCAATTTAAACAAAGCAAAAAGTACCATAGCTCAGCCACAAAGGCAACTCTCTACCACAAGTTTCACATCCCCCTGTCAGTGCACGGAGGCAACAGGAGCTCAAAACAGCTGTAAGTGTTGGTAAGATGGACCAAGTAGCCCTCCTTGAGTCCTCCCAGACACAGCTCCTGCCTCGGATGCATGAATGAAGCGAGGAGATGACAGGGGTGTTAAGAGTTTTTAAATTACTCACAGCAAATGTTTCTGGTTCTGTGTGTAAGGTCAGAAAGGTCGGATGACATTCACCTTCATTTTGTGGGACGTGTGGTTGTGTGTCACAAGCGAGGTTTGGCCCAACTGAAGCCTTAGGTAGTTTTGTTTTAGGATTAATGAATGAAAACTTAAGCTCTGAGTATGGTAAATTAAAGACTGTGTTTTTAAAAGTGACTGATTTCTGCTCTAATCTGACTGTGTTTCACAGCAGTACTGTCCCAAACCCAGGACAAGGGGCACTCCATGCAGCACGGCGGCTCCTGAGACGTATGGAAACTGTCATTAGTGGGAAGGGCTCTCTTTAGGTTCATCAATCTGTGACCTTGAGCAACAAGAGCACTTGCACCAACTATATCTGCCATGAGAGACAGAGAAAATGAAACAGGCTCAAATTACACTCTCAGATCTCCTGAAGCACCCAGACCAGAAACACCAATACAGGCACTGGCCATCTGCTCCACTGTTTGCCTGGTTACAGGTCTGATAACACTTACAGGGAGCAAAAGTTAATCAGACGTACAGATGAGCAACAGCGCTTCTGCACAGGAAATTCAGTGGAGCACAACAGCATCTAAAAAAAACCAACCCCACATTACCTGTTTTTACTTCATTCTGCTGTTTCAAACCACACAGGCAAGCTGGCAGTTCAAAAAAAAAAATTGTTGACATAAAAGTTTGTAACTTCAGACTTGTCAAATATTGCTGGGTTTTTTTATAAATAATCTCTAAAGTTATCATAAACTCAATTAACTTGAAATCTGCCGAATTGTTGTGATCTCCTGTTAGTCTATATACAGAGTTCTTTTTTAATTGCTTTTAAATTATTTCCTCCAGTGTTCTTTTTTGCTTATCTCAGTTATTTGAGAATTATTGGCATTTTCTGCCATTTGTTTTCCACTTGCAGAGATGAAGGCCCTCGCCAGCAGACCTTTCCAAATCTACTGTAACATTACCCCAGCATCCATCCCCGAGGAATGAAGTTTCCCTGCGTTTTTCGAGAGACTTATGATCAGCTGAATTTTCTTTGCTGAGCAGCAATTCCTGGAAAATCCTGCAACGCATTTAAAGACTTTCCTACTGCTTTTGGAGAATTAGCTCTGGGCAAAACGATACAGTCTATTGAGGCCATATCCGACCTAGAAAGTATTAACTGAAGAATGTGTGGGACAGCTGGTTATCGGGAAGAGGAGACACGTGGCGCAGGAGAATGACATGTAGAGCTACTCGAGTTAGTTCTGAACGACTGTCAGCTCTCCAGAGCCAGCCAAGCCCGGGAAGCAGACACGGTGCCTCTGCCAGAGCTTGTGCCGCATCCCCTAACGGAGCGAGCTCAGATATCTCGAGCACAGGACTGCGCCATGCGGCGAGGAGATAGTTTATCATCCAAGAGCATTTCAGATATGTGATACGATAAGGCTGAACAGAAATCTGAAGTATAGCAGGATTATTTCCAACAGAGTGCCAAAGGGCTCAGCCTCTCAAAGGAGGATGGCCTGTGAGTGGATTTGGTACGCAGAACACCAGGGTCATCTTCTCAAAGCGCTGCTCTTGATGGTTGTTGGTGCTCCTCAGAAGCACGACCAGGTACCATCCTCCTTTAGATGATGTTAGAAGAGAACGCCTCGCTGCACAACAGTGTGAGTGCCATTTATTTCCAGCTACATATCCAGTTCTACCCGAGCAGATGAGGCTTCGAGTCTTTTTTAGCTTTCCCAGTTCAGAAATAGGGCTGTATCTGGGATGTCTTTGTCTTTACTATTCCTGTCCCTGAGGCGGTGCGCACCAAGAGCCTGTTTGCTGCTGCATCACCAACATTCTAACTCTGAAAATCAAGAGGAAATCCTTCATTTGGAAGCAATTATTTGTATTTTTGGCCAGTACCAGACCACGGATGGCACCTTCCCACCATCACTTCACCTGGCACCTCTCACCTTGCTGTCTTGTTGCGCGGGGAGAGCAATAACAACAAACACTTAACGAGAATGTCCTTTATTTTTCCAAGTATTTTGGAATGCATCTATTAATTGGTTCAAGGGAGGAAACGATGGGAGTGTAACCTGAGTTTCACCAAGGTGCTGAGGGCAATTCTGGGGGCCATTCCACGGCAAACACCT
>VZRW01012209.1:386891-607278 GCA_013398125.1 Aegotheles bennettii | reverse complement strand
TGGGGCAGGGCTGGACGTGTCGATAGCCGGTCCCTATCGCGATACAAGCCGTGAACACGCGGTGTATCGGCAGTTTCCCCACGGGCATTAAAAATTCACACGAAACTTTGTGTCACGGAAGAAACGCACCCGGAACAAGCACGGGAAAACACGGGTTTTGCCATGGTTTTGGGTTTTTAATACAGATATCTGTACAATATACAATCTCTGCATTTCCACAAACACACAGAAAAGTGCATTGCTGCAAACACAACTTCACAGCCGGGCGAGTGCTTTGTAATCGACTTCCAGATCTCCCAGGGTTTAGTTTTAGTTCTATTTCTGGGGTTTATTTCCTTAATCCAGATCTCGCCACGATGGGTAACTCATCCAGAATTCAAGGGATTAAGAAATACCTGTGGTATCTGCCTGGTTTGAACGCAGAGATGTGCAAGTGTTGTCTGGTAATTGTGTTGTATCTTGCTTTTTTTTTTTCCCCTTCATTCTGGAGCAGGTCTCGTAATTGGGAATTTATCAGCATTTCCACTGGGGTAATTTTACAGGATTATCCGCCCTCTGTTCTTCCTGCTGGTTCATCTGGACTCTGTGGAGTTTGCTGCTAGCAATGAAGCCTTCTGTGGGGGTTTATTCATGCTATTACTGAAATGGAGCCCTTCGCATTTGGATTAACTCTTTATTGGCTTTTCACCTGAATTGCTGGGATTTTTATAAAAAGGATACCACCATGCATCTCTTTTCTGTTTGCGTTTTGAAGTTGAACTCTGAATGCAGTCTTGATGTGCTCAGGCTGTTTACTTTGCTTGAATTTTAGAGGAAGAACTGAAATATAAAGCTAGATGAGACTGTGATACTGCATGGGCAGGTAAATGCTTTTGGCGTTTTATATGTGCAGAATTGAAAAAGTGTTACAAAGGGTCACACATGGAATGAAGTAAAATCAGGTAAAATGATGATCAGGCTGTACTAGGTGTTAGGAGGACATTCTTCTTGTGATGGAAACCACTGTCTTTAAAATGGGGTTGAATGATCCCAAGATGAAGCAAACTGAGACTTCTTTCCCAACAGAAGAGCAGAAGCATAGCAGTGTAGATAAAAGCAGTTCTGTTAACTCATCACCAAAAAGCTGAAGTATTTTTGTTGGTAGTGCAGTGTGTCTTATTAGTTGGATTACCACTGTGCTTGGAGGCTGGGTAGGGGACCAGAATCCCTCCTTCCAGTTGTGCAGCACCTGCTACAGGAGTCCCTGGTTCTGTTGGTAACAGACTGTTGAATTTTAAATTATTTTCTGTTTTTGTCATGTAATTTTAGCCAGACACGTGTACGTGTGCAGGCTGTATTGTACTATTGCACCCCTTGCCCAAATGGTGCTGCATTAAGTGAAGATGATACACCCAGAGGTATCTTTGTGAATGAAGATGCCTTTCAGTCTTCAGAATTGAAAGAATATACAAGAATTGCCACTTATATATTATATACTTATATAGTATTCAAAGGTTACAATTGTGTATGATGAGCTTAAAAAACCTGACCTTAAAACCCCACAAGAATAATCTCAACAGACCCTGCCTCTGCATCAGTCCTGGTTGTGTGAGACAGAATTTGACCCTTGCCCCATTGCATACAATATATGTGGGGTTTTTGAATCCATATATTGAGATTTTACACTACTTTCGGTGTCAAAATACTGACGTTACCGAATCCAGTCTAAATTTAGACTTCTTCATGGTGTAATTTTGAAAGCTTTATACATGGATTGCTCAAACTGAGTCACTGCAGGGTTTCATCTGTTTTGCATTCCCTCTTCAGTCTTGGTGCTTCACACTTGGAAGTGTGATTATTGTACAATAGCCTGCAAGATTATTAGCATTGTATTAAGTGACATAATTTATGTTCCTACATTGAAATTGGGTTGTAGAAGTCCACTCAACAGGGGAGCTTGGCAGAAGTTTGGGGACCTGCCCTCACAATTGAGCTATTTCTGCAGTTGAAGTCTTGGAAGAGTTTACAAATGCTTAGGTAGGTCCCATAGAAAAAACTGTTTAAATGTTTCACGTGTGCTTTTGAGCTACTAATTACGCTTCCAAGATGGTGCTTATTTAAAAAAAAAAAAGATTGGCAAGAACTCAATTTTTTCTTTTGTAAGACTGCAACATGAATCCCTTTGTTAATGCCTCAGAGGGCTTTTTTTAAGTGAAGGAATCAAGGAGGAACTAGGACTAGGAAATATCTACATAGTTGTATACTTTAGAACTAAAATACTTGCTGTTAGTGTTCCAATTTATGCTGTAATGGAGCTCTGCAGGAAAAGGTTTAATATTTTTCTCAGACTGGGAAAGCAGTTAGGTGTGTTACGGAGGCTGCCATCCAGACGTTGTTATCACAGCTTGGGTATTGTGGTGGCTATTTCATCTTAGTTCATGTTCCTGATGTAAAATCAAGGTTGCACAAGTTAGGCAGCTTCCTACCTTAAGCCTCTCCTGAAGATACTCTCACTGTTTTATAATACTGGTATCTCGAAGGCCTCCTTGAGTTTCCCCTGTTCCTTTGCAAGGCAGCAGTTCCAGTCTGAAGGCCAGGGGTTTCTAGAACATGCAGAAGCAATCTGGGTGATAGCTCGTGTCACTTGGGTTACAGCACCTTGCCACAGTTAGGAGGCTGTGGAGGGTACCATGATTTAGTGTATTGCATATTGTAAATAACCTGTGCAGCTCGACTGATCTATTCTGGAGTATATTGATGAGCGAGACGTGGATCCTGCCAGCTGCTCTGACTTCAGTGGTGCTCCACGGAAGTATCTCTGCATCGATCAGTTTGCAGAGTCGGATCAGAAAAAAAACTTTTAAGCACTGGCTGCGCTTCACAGACAGATCCTTTCATGTGGTTTTTGGAACAAAAACAACACATTGAGCTGACACCTACAAAGACAGGAAGGCTTGAATCTAAACTAGAACAAATGTAGGTGTTCTGATGTGTATCACCTGTCGTCAGAGGAGATAGCACTGGAGTGGCTAAATAATTAGAAGTATTAAGATGTTTTATGCCAAACTGACCATTAGCACTTTTTAATATTCTTTAAAAGAAGTTTTAACAGCAGTTCTTCTAACAGCTTTGCCTGACAAAGCAAAGGTCCTGTGGACTCAGACAAGAGGAGCTTCAGTGCTGCCTTAGCCACAATTCATCGTCACCATAAATATATGGGTACTTTCAGGGACAGGAGTTTTTAGGAACAAGTGAAGAAGAATTAAAACTGGGAAGGAATCCTTGCTTTGCTGAGGAACACCATGAAAGATCCACCTCTGGAGACTGAGAACTGGTCGTACAGTAATTGCCAGTCACAGCATGGATGCTTTCTGTGTAGGAGCAGCAGGCCAGTTTACCCCATGGTTTCTTCTGGTATAGTTATGTCAGGACTTCTCTCCAGTGGCAGAACTTGGAAAGCTGCTGCTTTGGTTGCTCATTAACTCCACATAATCTACGTCAATATAACCGTTGTTGCAGTAATGCTCAGAACCAACCAGTGACGTGGCTAGAGTGCTGATACTTTATTTTTTTCTTAAATCCACCAGCAATAAACCTCACGCTCTTAGCTGGGTATCATTGTTGGCTTTCAGCATCGTCTCACAAACAGCTGCACCAACACAACGGAGGGGGGTGATGAAGTGGAACATGGGGACAGGAAAGAAATGTTGAGTTGGCTTTGCTGCACAAGAGTGTGGTCGTAGAACAACAGTCTCAGGCTTGTTGGTCTAATTTGAAGTAAAAACAATCTATGAATAGTCCGGTTGCTTCTGCCAGGATGTGGCTAGATGGGTAAAGTATGAACTGTGTGAACGAGTTCTGTAGTACCCTGAACTTCAGCTAGCTTAGCAACTCTAATATGAACAGGCATTTAAATATCTCAAAATTGCTTTTTTAGGAAGGCAGGGATTGTGGGATTTAGATACTGACGTCTCTTGTCAAGCTCTCGTTCAGATCTGTAGCAGGAATGCTGAAAATGAGCTTGCGTCCAGACTTAGTTTAAAATAGCCAGGTTATCTCTTACTCCTAAGTTCTGTTACAAGGCTAAGAAAGAGAATAATGTTTTGCGCCATGACTTCATGTTTTCACCCACGAAACAACAGAAATGTGATAAGTATTCTGCAGATGCATAAAGGAAAATGTGGTAAGGAATGCTGTGGTGTACATGCAGGTATTTAGAGTAGCCTACTGAGTTGGACCCAGATAAGAAATTGTGCAGTAGGTAGCTACTCTAAATGAGAATTAATGTTTCATGTATCATGAAGAATCATAACTGAATTGTTAAGTGGTTGTTGGACACTACCAGTGGAGTGAGAGTTAGTATTGTGTTAATGTTTTCGTGTGTAAGACCATTCCCATTAGCTTTCTGAAGATGTTTGTAAATGAAGCTTTTAAGCCTTGGGCTTACTACCTATCTACATTTTTAAAACCTGAAGCTGAATGTTTTACAATGGAACTCTTAAAGTTGATCTTTTAGGTTCTCTTATTAGAACAGTGTATAATTATGTAATGCAAGTAAATTATTAAAGCAGTGAACCTGACTGATCTTTTAATGTATTGGCATTTCAGAATACACTAAAATAGAAAATGCAGAAATCTGGCTGTTGTGTAGTATTCATTAGCTAGCCAAAGTGTTTCTAGGGATACCAGTTAAAGGTCAGGCTTTGCTTTACAGTTTGGTTTTGTGTTAATGTTTGTTTTGTATGCAGCATATTTACATACAAAATTACATACAGTTGCTGATAATTAAGAACTATTCTAATAATTTGGACTGCGTCTGTGCTACATCGAGAACATTTGGAGGTAGTATTTTTAATCATTAGCTGTTGTGCAGGGTAAGGGGTGGGAATTTGAGTTCTTTATCATGAGTCTGGTAAAATAGATCTGTTCTGTAGGTCTGTTTAGAAAATGGAGCAGTCAGGGACCTCTGTGCTGAACTGTGCCTTTTGTATTCTGACCATTTTAGAGTTCTCTTTTGAATCCAAACTGGTCTTTATAGCAACTGAACGTGGATGCAGAAATTGTGTCTTTGCACTAGTGAAACTGTGGTAAATAAGTTTTTCACACCTTCCAAGGTTTAGGGGATTGCACATACACCATTAAAATGTGGGGCTGCAGGAAATCGTGACTGCAGGTGGAGTGGGGGGGGGTGGCAGGTTGGGCAGGAGAAGTAGAGGTTTTGAGAATGGCAGCTTCCTTCCCCTACCACACACCTGGTAACCAGTCAGTTTGCATTGCTATAAACAAGTAGTTAAGAAAGGCAAAGAAACCTTAATTAAATTTAAAATACCTGGAGGTCAAAAAACTAAATATGGTCTTCTTAAAAATATGAATTGACTGACTTTTGGACTTAAAATTTAAGTCCTGATCTAGTTGGTGCTATATAGCACTATAGTCTAATCACGTCTTCCTGATTTGAAACTACCAAATATATCCTTTGACTTTTATGACCCAGTTGGTCAGAACTGGGATGCTTTGCTCTTCTTAAGTTTTAGGAGGGTTATGTCTCATTTTAGTCAGCTTCAGTTAGATTAAGGGTTTTGCAGAATTCTTACAGCTTTATAGATTTTTTTGAAAGAATATTAAAGCATTTGTCAACTTCTGAGTTTTCTGTAGTAGAATTTATATATGCAAAATCATATAACTCATCTGATTAGTCGTATTCCAGATATACTCACATGAACTAATGTGTATTGACTTAATCAGCCTCTTGTATTTATTATTACAAAGTTGTGTTGTGTGCTCGCATCCCAGTGCATTATCTAAGTCTGAAAAAGAGGAAGGGTAACTTGTGGTTTTGTATTGGCAGTCATGTAAAATTCTAGTTTTAGAAGTCCTCAAAATATGATGAAGAAGCATTACTTCCCTGATGAAGCCATTAAATCTTAATATGCTAACAGCCACTAAAATGTGATCCTACCAAGTGAAAAAGCACTTAGAATGAATCAATTGACTTTGTGTTGACTCAGCTGCATTTTTATTTTTTTATTTTTAATTTCGATTATTCCAACATTAAGCTTTTCATTGGGTTAAAGGGATCTTGACACTTTCCCACACGTTACAGCTGAGTCTCTTGGGGGTGGGGAGCGTTTCAGCATGCTTTCTTCTGCTGCTCCAGTTCTGCTTCTGCACGCAGCTGTTAGGTGCCATCCCTCCCCACACTAGGTAACAGGAAATTTTTAATTCACAGCATGTGTTCTGTGAAATTCAGGCATTACCCTTCAGCTAATTTCCCAATTGGATTTTTCCCAGTGTTATTTTTTTCAATACTGTATACTTACTGTAAAAGGCAAAAATTAATTGAGCAACCTTTTTTAAACAAAATGCCAAGCGTTTGCATTAGTCAAAGATAATAGATGTTTACACAACAGAATGTATATTTACCTAAAAGTAGAATACTAGTGGAAGAAAAAGCCAGTCTAGGTTTTTTTGCAACACTGATGTTTTCTTTGTGTATATTTCAATAGAGCAATCTTGTGCGCTCCTACAAAGTTAAATGTAAGGTTGTACTTCAATAGATAAGAGAGTCCTCAAATTTCTGTTTATTCAGCATAAAAATATTTGCAATTCTACCACTAGTGTGCTTTAGTAGGGATTCCTCTAATTTGAGGAAGCTTTAACTCTTTCAAATTTATTTGTTTTAGGTGGAGACTTACACTTGCATTTCTGAACTTTGGTTTATCTACTCGCATGGTTCTGTAGTGTAGCAAAATATAACCAGAAGCTATATTTCATAGCAGGATGCAGGTGTTCTTCCGTATTATGATGTATACCTGCTGGTGGTTGGGAAATCCAAAACTGTAGGTGTACATTAAAATTTATTTTTTTAAAAAAACCCCAAAGTTTCAATTCAGTATGTTCTGAATAAGACATTGGTAGAAATAAGACTGACATGAAATTTTGAAGGCATTGTAGGAACAATATCAGGCGTGCAGGAAAAAAAATTGATTCTCTAGTTTAAGTTCTATATCTTGAGGCAGGAGGGAGGTCCCTAAATAATTTCTAATAAGAATTTATCTGAAGTACACTACATTTACTTCACATAACTCTTGAGGTTTAGCTGGGATGTGTTGGGTACTTGTGGTGTCTTGCCTGTGAGTATTTTTTCCATAATTTTTCAGTATTCAGATCACTGTCTAGTTTGTTGCCCGTGCATGGTACAGACTGAGGATAAACACAGCCACTGACTCATCAATTCAAGTGTGTAAATTCTGTAGGGACTGTTGAAACTGCTGTTGCCTGTTGAAACTCCTGTTGCTTTTCTGAGAGGGGAAGACAGATGTTGCACCTTGTCATCCCCAGCAGGGACAGTGTCCGTTTACGAAGGTTTGTTGCTTCATTTGTTTGTCTTTTAAGCTGAAATGGAATTAAGTTCCCATAGAATTTTGTAACTTGCTGAGTGAAGTGCCATCAGCAACAGGAAGATGAAACCAGCAAGTTTGATTCAAGCTTACAAAAGCCCTTGCTTAAGGAATGGGTAGTGGGTCTTCAAGGGGGAACAAGCAAATCTAAAGTTTTGTAGTAAAAACTGAAATACAACACTGTGAAATTACCTTAAAGAATTTTTTCCAAAGCATAGTGGTTATCTTTTAGATGTACTTCTGTTCCCTTTGAAAAGGGTCAGTGTTTGGAGTTTAAAGCCGTATTTTCTGTTCATTCTAATAAACCTCAACAGTCAAGATTAACCCTTTCAATACAGGCCAGCATTTCTGATCAGCCTATACATTGCTAGAACTGCTACAGCTTTATCTAAAAAGCAGTGTACTTTGCCTTCAGTTAGTATTTCAGACTTTGTTCAGTGTTACTATTTAACTGATGTATGGGTGAGGGGAGTTGGAAGCAAGATTTTGCTTCCTGCTGTGCAAGAAAAGATTTCGGGTTGGTGCAGCCAGAGAGACAATTATGTTGTTGTCCTCATTTCAAGCCTGTAAACAGCTGTGCTGCTAATCCACACATACAGTACTGCTATACAGGAATAACAATACAGGAACGTAGGAGCCCCTAAATAGATATATATTTTTTTTCCTCCTTCCCCTTAGCATTTGGGCAATTTAATTCTCTTCACCAGCTCCTTTTGTTGTAAGACAAGAGTGTGCTGATGGGAGAGTGAAGTGGAAATGCATGGTCCTGGAGAGGAAGGAACTGCAGCAGGTCCAGCTTAGTTCTTCTTCGGGCATCGTAAAACCACAGTGCGAGTAGTTGGTGTGGGGGAGTCAGGAGGATCCTAAATTAACTTTGGATTCGAGACATATCAGTCAATTTAAGAAACATATCTGTGGGGAAAGTAATTGGAACCCATTTTCTAAATGACTCTCTAAATCCAAACTGAACTCTGGATTACATGGAAAAGAGCTTCAAGGTTACAAAGGAACAGTCTGGTATGAGCTTCCAGTATTAGGGTTTGGAGATAGAACACAATCTGCAGTACTTCCTATTAATAATAAACCAGTACGTTGCTCAAAGATTTAGTAAGAAAATTATAGCACGAATGAGATTAGTTTTTGTTGTCCATCTTGCTAATTTTCAGGAGTGCAGAAGTTATTAAGTACTACTGTACTGCACTGATAAATAGAAAATTACTTAAATTGTCTTGGTACTTGTAATGTTGTTAGGTCTGGATTTGTATAGTTTGCTCACTGTTTTTAATTGAAGTAGCAAGAAGTTTGAGTAATTCTGTACTTGATCAGGGTGGTTCTACTTTGTTTATTTCCCCCTCCTGGCTGTCTTCTGAGCTACATCAGTTTAATACTGCTCCAAAGTAAAGGGGAGAAAAAAAAGTCAAAAGAAGTCATCAACACATGTCAAGAACTGTCAGAAAGGGGGTTCTGTGCTTCAGCAGAGTGATCTTGAGGTATTTCTAGGGGTACTCATATATTTGTAAATGGGATTTGTAGGTGCTGCTTAGTAAGTATTGAAATAGTTATTTCAGAATCACTGATTAGATCAAAGTGTATCTGAACATTAACCCAGGCTGCTCTCACTTGTTCCTTGTTTTCCATGAAGTTTTAGAATTCAAGTTTTACTTGCCTAATTTAAATTTTGACATGGAAGAAGCTGATGTTTCTGTGAGTTTTTATGGCAAATTTGATACCTGAATTTATGTTAAAGTTAATAGTAGAAGGGATTGATGGTAAGCTTGGCCTACAGGAATTGTCTGAAGTATTTGGTTTTGAAATAGAGTTAATTTATCTGTGGGGTTATAGTAAGCATTTCAGGAAATGAAGAACAAAAAAAACAACAAAAAAACCCAAACCACAGACACCTTACTGCTTACTCTCAAGAAAAGGGCCCACTCACCTGTTTTGGTTAAATCGTTTTCCCCACCATCTTCCAATTTCATGAAGATGGCAGAAGGGAAGGACAGGAAAAGTCAGTCTTTCCTGCCCTGTCACTCAAAGTGGTTTCCCCAGGCTGTCATCTCACCATTTTAGAGGCATTATTTATTGGTAATTTACGTAGTCATCTGGAGTATTACCTACCCCTAGCCTGGCTTCCACCTTATACGTGCCTATAGCCCAGAACTCAACCATTTCGGGAGCCTTGTTGGGCAGTGATCAGGGCTCTTGCCTTCATCCTCAGCTAGCAGTGGAGTTAAAACGACTTGGCCTTCAGTCAGCTCCCCACCTCCTCCAGGCCACAATCTCCCCCGACACTGTCCCCTGTAGGCACTCCCCGGGAGTGGAGCAGCAGCTGGTGGTGGTCACACTGGCTCTTGTCCAGGGCAGTTCTCTAGAGCAGCCCCAGCCTGGCTGTTCCCACCTGGCTGCACTCATTGCTGTGATCTGGAGGGACAGGCGGCCATCAGTGCAGGTGCACCTCAACCTGGGAGCATTTGGCTTTGGTCTGTTCCTGGGGGGAGCCAGAGCCAGTGCTCCGTCATCCACCTGCCAGATCAGCCAATTTGGTCAGCTCTTCTGCTAACAGGTTGCCCTCCCTTGACTTTACAGCCTTCAGGTTTTTAATTCTTTCTGATCCTCACCATCCTGGCCCTGCACCTTTCCCTGGAGGCTCTCCTCTGCTCTCTCCTCCTGCCTTTCCCTCAGCACCCTCCGTGCAAACAAGGCCTTAAAGCTGTGTCTGCTTTGGAGACTCGAGGTCTGATTCCCTACATCAGGCCCTTTGCAGCCTTGACCTGATCGTCCTCGTTTAGCCCAGTTTCTTTGGGGTAAGGGGTGTTAATTCTGTGTTGGGGTTAAGTGACCTGGGGAGGGAGTAGGCAGCCGTGCTCCTTTTGAACTCTCAAGCTCTTCTGCTTATACAACTGCTTAAATAACAATTTTAATAACCTGGTACAAGATAGTAAACAATTTCATTTGCATTCAAACGTATTTAAATGTCCTCTTCATTAAATTTGTGTAGTCTGGGGTGTGTTCCAGGCATCCATGTCTTATCTTTGTTTACAAAGACTTCTCCTTCACCAGCCTCCTCGCTGCATTGATAACAGCCCGGTGCTTTCCACCATCCGAGTTGGAGCAACTGAAAATTACAGGTGGTGTAATCTCGTTTGAAAATGATCATCATGATAGGTTAAAGCTGCAGTTACCGATGCCTTTAAGGTTGTTCAACACCGTTTTATGGCTCTTACTTAAAATTGCTTTAGTCTGACAAAACTATCACGTAATCTGATGCTTGCCTCAGCTTTTACGGTGAACTCTGACAGCTCAGCAGGCTCTAAATTTGGATTTGGGGAGGTGGAGGCAGGAGGAGAGACAGTGATTTGTAAAAGAGACTGATTTTTCTTGAACTGCTCCATGCTGTGAAGTTTTGAAATGAAATTCAAGGTATTGAGCTCGTGTTTTGAGATAGCCTTCTTTGTTTACAAAGAATTTAGCTTTGCTGTCACATCCTGAGAAATCTCGAGTCCTGCGTGATAGATAAAGATGCACTAACACTTGGTGGTGTGGTGTCCTCAGTGTCCTAGTGTGGCTGATGTCAGTGATGCTGTTGGGCAGCAGCAGCTCCTTCAGCCAGGAGGCTCTCAAGCTTTTAATGCTTTTTTCTTGCTCCTGCTAATCCTGAGCAGCAGAGAATCATCCGGTGTGACGTGCACCAGTGAGGAAGGGAAAACCAGCAAGAGCAGGAATTTTAAGGAGAAGGAGAGTGGTGCCACGGATGGACCAGGAGCACGAGGTCACCAGGATTCAGTGTTAAAACCTCGAGTTCTTAAATCTCTGTTTTAGCACACATTAACAAAATCCACTGGAAAAGTATGTCATCTTCTGGTAGTGAGGAGCGATATGCTGCCGGTACCAGCAAGGCTGTTAATTAGTGCATGTGATTGAGTGTGCTCTGGGGAGTGTTCGTGTTTCTGTACTGAATGAGATTCCTGTCTCTGCTATACCTGCTTCGTTTCATGAAAAATTGGAACATATTTATTAATTCAGGGAGCTGCAGGAAGCAAAAGCATCAAATAACCGAGGAAGGTAAATGTTTCCTGACAAACTGGAGCGTTCCTACGTGGCATTGGTCTTTGTGAATTATATATAACAATTTCAAAAGAGATGCTCTGTGTATTACGTTGCCATGTATTATTGCACTAGTTGCATAGTTATATCAGGGAGAAGTTACTCTCTTACCTTTCTGGTGGTTATAATCCAGTCTTATCTCTTTTAATTAGCTCAGTTTGAAGAAGAAAGTGTTACACTTGGTGATTCCAGTGCCCTGGGTACTCAAGAGTCTTCATTCTTTAAGGAGGTCCCCCCCAGCTGCTATTTATAATCTCATCCTTTTACCCACAATTCACTTTTTAAAGGGGAATTTCTTTTCACTGCAGAAATCTGGTTTTGACCAGTAGTGGGAGTGGGAAAGGGAAGGAGGAGTGTGAATTAGCAGAGAGCTGTTGTATTTAAGTAAGTGTGTGGTGCCTAAAAGCTTTATTTTAATTAAGATGCACAATTAGCTGAAAGGTTTTGAGGGCTTTCTGTTTTGTTTTGGTTTTTTTAAACATGTGGAATAAGCATTTTCCAGTAAATTCAATAAACAGATAATAAGTCTGGTTGATGGTCTAATTTACTAACAGTTATTCCTATTTTATTCTTTATGTGATTACAACACTTTTCTGATGTTTTCACTTGGTTTAGGGATATGAAAAAAAAATAGAAAGTCTTAAAAGAGCTGGGGTGGGTCTGCTCATGATTTTTACCACTATAGCATCTTTATTGAGTGTTTTTGGGTAGTACTATAATATGGCTGCAATGTATTTTGCTTAATAATTGCATAATATTGCTGGTAATGTGTTTGTAAGTGTGAGTTGAGCCAGCATTGTTTAATTTTTCTACTTCATATAAATAATTTTATAGCTTGTTGCTTGTGCCTTTCTCTGTGTATTTTGGCAGCTTAAGATAGTGAAATATTTGCTGTAAAAGCTCTTGGATATATATGTAGGGCTAGGCAAAAACGTTACTGTTATTTGTGATAAATGCAGCTTATTTTGGAAGTCCTATGTAACTGGAAAACATGGAGCTAATTTACAAATTAAAAAAGGATTGATTGATTGATTTACAATATGGGTAAGCTGTTTGGTTTTTTTTCTCTTAAACTGACTGAAACCCAGATGTATTTCTCCTGGGACAGAGGAGAGCTAGCTCATGGTGATGGAGGGTTATGGCACGGGGCTTTAGTATGGAGCCAGGAATGTCTTACTTTTTATTATTTTTTCTTCTTCCTCTTCACAGTGGAACAGTAAAGGTATGTTGATGTACAGGAAAGCTGGAAGGAGGGGGTTTTTTGAGAGGAAGGAGTTTTTTTGAAGAGGAATTTTTTCAGCTTCTCTCTCACAGTCCATGGTTGGGTATGGTAAAAAGAGATAAGAAATTGAGAAATGTTTCTGGTAAAGTTATCAGGAATTATGTGAGAGAGAGTGAAAGAAATGAAGTTAAATTTAAGTGTTAAACACCTGGCTGAAGAAAGTGATAGAAATGTCTACCTCAGCTACAATATGTTCAGGTTGGAAAGAGTAGGGCGAGTTGGATTAAAAGCAAATGTTTTGCAGACTTAAGGAATTGATCTTTTTGAAACCTTAATTCTTTTACTGGATGCTGACTTGTGTGAAGAGTTGAGAATTGCAGTAAACCTGGAACTAATAGATGGTCGAGGTTATTAGCAAATATTGTTTTTATAGTTTGTATGAGGGGGAACCTGGTGGTGGTGGTGATCACTTTTTCAATTTTCATTGTTGGAAGAACCAAGAGCCTGCAATAGGGTGGGTTGATTTTAAAGGACACAGTGTTTATGTTGCTCTACAGATTTCTAGGTTATTGAGTGGGGGGTTAGGCTGTTGTCTGTCATTCCAGGGGCATCAGGAATCTGTGTTCTTCTATTTTATAGCAGTCTTTCCCACTCAGTGAAGTTTGTAAATGGACACAAGCTATCTTTTTATCTTTTTTGAAAAGTACTTGGAGTGAACATCCAATACCAAATTTAACTGAAACGGGAATTACCTTTTATAAGGTTCTCCATATATACTATCTTAATTGATTATTTGTCTTTTTGTCTCGACAGGAATGCCCAAGGAAAAGTACGATCCACCTGATCCACGGAGGATGTACACAATTATGTCGTCAGAGGAAGCAGCCAACGGAAAGAAATCACACTGGGCAGAGTTGGAAATAAGCGGTAAGAGACTGAGGACTGATCCTGATTTATGAACTCCATGCAAGTTAAGAGTAGCCTATGTAGTATGGGCTTGAACAAGAAATCTGGAGTGGAGTTCCCTACCTTGAAATTATTTTGTGATGTTGTAAATTTAGGCTGAAATTTTGTTTAAATCTGGAGGTTCTTTAAAAGATTGCAAAAATTGCTATGTGGTATTTCTAAATGACTGTCCAATAGAGAAATTTATGGAAAAAAAGAATGCAAACAGAATTCTTTGAGTTGTGAAGAGTCTTTGCATCCAGATCATTGAGTCTGTGTCTTGCTTCGAGTGCCACGTGCCTAAACATGTGAATAGAATCCTTTACTTGAAGGTTACAGATGCAGAAACCTAGTTAAATGCTGCTTCAGGAATCAGCATTAGGCTTGAATATCCACTTGGATATTGCTGCCTCTGCATAGGAAATGATGTCTCTCTCCTTTCATGCCTGGTAATCTCACTATAGACTGATTCCAGCCGAGAGGGGTGTAGAGAGTGAAGATGGATCAGGCATGTTGATGGGAAATCCTTTCAGCTCCAAGGGTTTCTTTGATCACAGTCACCTGTTTGCATTGGGGTGAGGGGAAGAGGTGTTCATTCAATTTTAAAAATGCAAAGAAACATTGATTTGTACTTAAACCTATTCAAAGATTTCTTAATGAGCATTACAGTAATATGAATCCTTTAAGAACTGTATGCATTTGCCTTGCAAAATAAAATGTGACTTTTTTTTTTATTAACGGTCACACTGTCTCTTCCTTGTTAAAGACTTGGTCATCTAATACAGAAAGCCACTAATGTTTTAACTGCTCTTACTTAAACCACTGAGCATTATCACTGGAGGCTTTTTTATGCCACTCACTTTCTTATAGCTCACTGGAAATTATACCTTTATTGAAAGTCCCAGGTACACGTGTATCAGTGTGGCTTTCCCCTCGCCCTAAATATGACTTCTTTTAATTTGAAGAAAATCATTTAAGGAAAACAATTACAATGTGCATATGTTTGTACAGTATTAACCAGACTGTTCTTAATATTGGTGAGTCATGGTGGGGCTTTTAAAGGCTACTGCAAGTAACTTTGCCTTGGAGAAAGTGATGTTGGTACTCTTCTTCTAAAGCCTTTGGTACAGTGAGATGACTTCTGTAAATGGAAAAGGAGCCTGGGGAAAAAAAATCTTGGAGAGAAGAACTGTTTTGAGACCTTTTGATGATATCTCACATTCCTTGCATGCAGCAATGTAAAAATCTTGATCCTGTCACACACATTCGTGTTTCCACCCTTCAGTTTATACAAAAATCATACCATTTTTTTTAAATATCTGGCAATAGTTTATGCAGCGCTTAGTTGAATGCCAGATGGAAATCCATGTTCTCAACTAAGCATTTTAGTCACCCTAAATATAGTGCTTCTATCTGTTCTTGGCTGGATTAATGCCATAGAATAAAAATTTTTTGTTTGAAAGATGTTATGCAGAAATAAGGGGCAAACCGAAGAAGCATCTTTCATCTCAAACATCAACTGTAATTGAGAAAAAAAATCTGTTTCTTATGGCTCTGTTAATTAGTGAATTCATGGTCAGTCAATAAGTATGTCTTGTTTTGTATGGAACTTGAGAAAGACAGATGTTTAAACTGTAAGTATGGATTGGAAAAAAACAATCTAGGCATTCTGTTATGCATTGCTGATTTTTTTTAATCTATAGAGTCAGTGATTAATGGAATTTTCATTGAATACAGTAATAAAAACACAACAAAATCCAAACAAAACTCCCCCTCAAGCCTTCCCTCTCCCCCACCCATACATACTTACAAAATATGTAATTATTGCTAAGCCTATATACTTTAAACCTTCTATTTTCTTTTGTGCCTTCCTTCCACAGGGAAAGTGAGAAGCTTGAGTTCGTCATTGTGGACACTGACCCATTTGACAGCTTTGCATCTTAGTGACAATTCCTTATCCCGTATTCCTTCAGACATTGCCAAGCTTCACAATTTGGTATATCTGGACCTGTCCTCTAATAAAATTCGCAGTTTACCAGCAGAGCTCGGAAACATGGTGTCACTCAGGTACGGAAATTTTAACAGGAGTTAAAATTGTCCTCTTATTATCTTTGTAGCAACAGTTTAAATTTCAGCATAATTTTTACGTTCTAGTAAATGAAAAGCATAAATTAATTCCCCTTTCCTCACTTCTTTTCATCTGTCTCGCTGAGTGCTTGGTATGATCTGTGCAGCTATAGCAATGCTGGCTTTTCTCTGATCTCCTGTTCAATCTATGACAGTGTAGAATGAGTTTCAGAAGTGCTCAATTTGATTGCAGTCACCCATTCTATATTTTTCCAAGTCAGGTGTCCTCTCTTATGCCTCTCTTTTCAGATTCTTACAAATCTGTATGTGGCATTTTTCTCTAAGAAATACTGATACACAAAAAATTGCTTTTAGCACGTAGTAAGGTAGGAAAAAGGTCAGATTAAGCATCATAATCATGCTAAATACTTTTTTTCCCCCTTTATCCATCCTTAGTAATTATTCTTAACAATGGTTCTTACTCTGTTTATTTTACATCAGCTGCAACTTGTCTAATTTCAGCTTCCCACCTTTGCTATCGTGTAACTGCATTCCTTTGCAAACTGGGGAGGAGCAAAAAAAATGCTGTAAACGCACCTTTTTTCCTCAATTTTAGAATAACAAGATGTGCAGAGTTGGCATGGAATGATAACCTATTTTTGGAAGTGAAACATCAATAGTGATGCCTGTTTAGATTATAATTAAAGGCCACAACATTTCACTTTGTAGAAACACTGTTATGTAAATATATAATTATTTATGTAAGAGTAAATATTTACAGTCAACATTCTTTTGCCCTTAACCCAAAGGAAGAGCCTTGTCTTAGGTTTATTAGACAGTTACCAGTATTTGCCTTCATTGCTTTTAATTTTGAAGAGTCTAAAAGTAATGAGAATGTTATTAGAAGTAAAGAAGACACCAGAGAAATGGACTGCTAGCACAGCTTTAATGAAACTGGAAGCATAGCAAGTCTGCACACAGAGTATCAGTCATTGCGTTTTCTTCTACTTCAGAAAAGTCCAGTCGTTTGTGGAGGATTAAACTAGCTGATTAAATTGGTACTAAAAGCTCAAATTCCAAAGCAGTTAAAGTCTCAACCTTGGAGGCTGAGCAAAGGGACCTTGCTTTTTAGAGCCTAATTGGCAGCTCTGTTTCCTAGTGTGCTGTGTGGTTGTTTTCAGCTGTGAAGCAGTCTCTGCTAAAGAAAGCTCTGTGTTACTATTTCAATTAAAAGCAGTTATTGGTAACAGGTTTCTGCCTGCCTTTATCTATTCCTCAGGTATTATGAGCTCGCAATCCTAAATTTGCTGGAGCATTCTCAAATTCATCTTTGTACTTCATTAGCATCCTTTTATTTTCATCAGTCTTTCTCCTTTTAAAAATGTAACACTCATTGCTGATATCCTGGAGTTAGCTTAGCACTGTGTAGTCATCAGTAGCTTCAAAAGCTATTATGCCTTCTTCCCAACACTTTCCCCCATTTATTTTGGCTGATTCTATGAAGCTTCAGCTCTTCCAAGTCCTAAATCTCTCCTGAGTAGAGAAGGCTAAATCTTGTGAATGTGAAATGTATAGCTGAGGTCTAGAATCACATTAGTTTTCTGTCTGTGACCTAAACACAACACTTGAATCTCGATCTCTAGGCATGAAAGCTGGTGCATTAATCCACTGTGTGCTCTGTTCTCCATAATTGCAGCTGATCCATGATTTCTTTTCACTGGGCTGAAAGTGAAGAAAAACCCCAAAGTGCATCCTATGTGGTAGCGCTCTGCAGGGCTCAGCTGTGCTGGAGTTTTCTGTTTCAGGCTGGCTCTTACTGCAGACACTTCCCATAGCTTCTCGGAAATTGTTCATACTAATGGTAATTCAGCACTGGGCATTGCTGGTATCCTGAGCCACAGAAATCACTTGTGCTCACACACTTGAGAATTGTTAACAGGCCTTCCAGCTCCCATGTCTGGAGCTCTGGGTTTGGTCTGGATGGCAAAGCTCGCCTGAGACTCCTGGCATCTCCCTTTTTACTGCAGGTACTGGAGGAAGGAGGTGTCAGAGAGAGCAGTAAGATTTCTGATCTTTGCAGAAAGAAGAGAAAAAATAAACACTGTAACGTGTTATCTTGGAAAGCTCAGCTGTAAAACGGATTCTCTTGATGTGCTTGACAGAACTGGTGGGATTTGCTGTGATCCCCTTGGCTGTGTAGAGGGGGCGGGTTCCGCAGAGACAAGGATCATTAGAGAAAAAAATTCTTTCATCCAAGAGAGAAAGTGTAATGATACCTACTGCTGTGCTATTCTTCCAGCTCAGTGTTTTTCCTCTAGGAGAATTTTGTATATTTTTTTGTAATTGATACATAACATTTTTTTAGACTTCAGCAGTGCTTTGAAAAACTCTTAGACGAAAAAGCAGCTTCTTAAAGAATAAAATAATAGCTTTGTAATGTCATATAGAATATCATCCCTAAAAATAATAGCCATTTAAATCTCAAATGTCTATGGAAGTGCTGAAAACTAGTGGAGATATTGATTTTTCTTTATTTATTTTTTTAACCCCCTGCTGTGTGCCTCATTAACACATAGAAGCCCTAGAATGACACAGTGGGCTTCTGAGTTTCTGTCTAAAGTATGTGCTTTTGTCTGTGGGATTTTATATTGAAAAAAACCCCAGTTGCTCCATGGGTTACAGTCTGGCAATCAGTTCAGCAATGACTTGACATTTCTAGATAACCCAGTGGAAAAAAAAGAAAATCCCCTCCTGTATTTTCTTCCACTATTCCACACCCCAGAACATCTCTAACAAACCACTTTACTTTTACCAAAGTTTTTAAACACACGGTGAAATACAGGGAATTTCTCAGGAAGTCTTTGTTAGGTTAGGACCAGGCAGAGTTCACTTCTGAAATGCAAGGCTAGAAGAAGAGATGTGTCTCTGCTTCAAGTGCTGTTTTGTAGGAATCTAAAAGAGCTACGGTCACTCTTGCATCCAAGTTTCCTTTCTTTTTTTTTTTCCCTTTTTTTGTTGCCCCAAAATACTTTTTAAGTCTCGAGGCACCAAGCTGTAAACACTTCGAAGTAGCAACTTGACATTGAATATGGTGAGGAAGGTATTGACTGCTTGGATGGGAAGGCATTTAAGAAAGTGAAAAGCTCCTAACAAGTCCATTTTTCTGCCTGGTTCATGGGAATATCAGAATTCAAGGCATGATTTCTGTTTGTCTGCACATGGTTTTTGTAAGTTAGAAAGCAAATATTTTGTCGTAACACTGAAATTGTGGAAACAACAAGAAAGTCACTATTGCAAATGACTATTACATGGTAATGTCACAGCTCTGTTCATACTGTCCTGGTCCTGGATTTTTTTTCTTATTTGTTTTCTGGGATATAGTTTCCCTTTATTTGACCTTTAATCGTAGCCAAACTGTTTCATGATCTGGTTTGTCAGAGCTGTTACTGCTTCATCGCTTGTCATTATTAAAGTATTTAATTATTGCTAATCCTTGAGAAATTTCTGATTTTAAAGATTAACTTGCCAAGCAGCTGCTTTCCCCTGTACTTCAACGTAATATGTATTTTGTCTGTGGGTGTGTTTTGAGCCCAGCAGGATTTCCCTAACTATTGCTGTTTAGTCTTTGAGTTTTTCAATATTGTGGTTTGCTGCTGTATTGCTTCTCTTTTGGTTAAACTTGTGCTGTACTGCTGAAGACAAATGTTGCTCTGTTTTCAGCCCTGTATGATTCTTGCTCTGTCTACAGGGAACTACATTTAAATAACAACCTGTTACGAGTTTTACCTTTTGAGCTGGGAAAACTGTTCCAGTTGCAGACTTTGGGTCTGAAAGGTATTGCTACTTTTTCTTGGTATCTGGGCTTTGTTTAATGATACTGCCTCTGGGATGTAATGGCTCTAGACTGCTAGTTCATAGAATGTTACTGTGTAGCAATCCCAGATGTAGCTACTTACTCCACATTTAATAAATATTGTTATTTAGGGATTATTTAGAAAAAGGAGAAGAATGAGTTTGGCGAAGCACTTTGCAATGTAAAGAGGTTTGCTTCTCTTTCTGCAGAGTGAGCAGAAGATTTCTGTTGCTTGCGTAAGGGTTGGATACAGTGCTGCTTTAACTAAGAAATAGTCTGCAGTTGATTATAGGTATTCAACCAGAAAGGGAAGGTGCTTTGTACTGCTGTAGGGTACTGTGCTGTTCATGCAAACAGCAATATAAATATTTTTCCAGGTTTTTTTCTCTGAACTGTATGGATTCTAGCTATAAAATTGCTGCCCTCAGGGGAACCTGTATCACAAAATCAGGAGCATGGAGTGATGCAATACCTCTAAACTTCCTTAAGTCTCAAACGTCTGGTTTTCTCCCCCTTAAAATTGGATAATTGCAGTGTGCGTTGTCCATGAAAACTTTTACAATCTGCTTACACATTTGGCAGATCATGGACTCTACTCAGATATGTCTGGCAAATAAACTGGTGGTGGATGTTCCACTCGCATCGAGCAAAGCAAGCAGAGATGTCTCCTGTGCTTGGCCTCATCAGCTCTGCCTGCATGTTGTACCATACCAGTTCTTCACTACTGTTCAATTCAAAGACCACCCTTGGGGTGTCAGTCAGAAGACAGACCCAGGAGGAAACATGTTTAACTTCACTAGAGCTATTCCACACATCTAGTGGTTTGTGAGATTGAAGACCTGAGGTCTGAAACCTCTCAGTAGTTCAGAGTAGATGCATTATCTGTTCTCAGAGATGTCAGCTTTAAACGCTGATGTGTAAGTTCATAATGGTTCTGTATATTTTATTCAATAGTTCTGTAAATCTGTTTGCAGGAAATCCACTTACACAGGATATTCTGAACCTTTATCAGGAACCAGATGGGACACGAAGGCTACTGAACTATTTGCTTGATAATTTGGCAGGTACTGCAAAAAGAAGTAAGTGGTCATTCTTAAAACATTTATTTCTGCTGTGTAAAATAAATGTGATTATCACTTGTATCTCTACTTTAAAATGTTCCCATAGTTTCAACAGAACAACCACCTCCAAGATCTTGGATTATGTTGCAAGAACCAGACCGTACGAGACCAACAGGTACTGTAAGACTTTAAGGATTTCTAGGTTTTTATTACTTTATAAAAGCTGTTGATCTTTACTATCTACTGAAAAAAAAAATAATGCTTAAATTAGCCAATCATCTGTACAGTGCTGACCGGCCACCTGAAGTAGTTCTATCTCAATTGGAACACCTGTTCCAGATTTACTCATCTTTTACTATAAAGTAATTTCTTTTTAATTAATGTCCTCCTCACAGGAATTGAAACTGGTGTCCACAATTAGTTAAACAGTTGAATTATAACAGGCTTAATTGAGCATTGTTGAAGAATAAAAAAACAGAAGAACATGTGCATAATTTCCCAAAATTGTAGAGTTTTTTTTCTTTTGAGTAACCAATGTATCATCTTTGCCTCAGCACTTTTTCTGAGTGGGGATTCGGGTCACGTGTAATGTTTTCTATTTACCTGCACACCAAAAGTCTGGGTGTATTTCTCCATTATTGCAGTGACCTCTCTTTGCTTTCCCCTGTTGATTTTATTAAGATGGTTGCTTCAGAGATCAGGCTGTTAATGCAGCTTGTCTTTTACGCTCATCTATTTATTTTTCAAGAGCTGGGGTTTGACCCCCAGTCAGCCCAAGATTATTGTCTCAGTTTGCAAAATCTTCAAACTGTCTTGTTTCTTTTTCGTGTACTCCACGTTTGAGAGGAGCTCCCAGTAAGCTGCCATGCATCTCATTATCATACTGCAAATTCCCTAGTCCTTTTTGAAAACAAACAAAAAACCCCCAAACAAAACAAAACCCAAAATCTGTGCTGCTGGATTACCTGTCAAGTTGCCCCAAACTGTTTTATTACCACTTCTGTTCCAAATGAATACAGAGAGTAGATGTTTCTTGTCCTTACACCTGAGCTGTAGGTTTCTTGAGGTGAAAATATTTGGGGCTTTATTTTGCCAATATTTTTTCATTGTGTGAAGGGATCCTTTCCCTGCCTTATGAATCTGTTGCAGTGTGTGGTGGTAATAATTAAGGTAGATTTTAAATAATCTCTTTGAAGAGCTTGCAAACCTTTGTATAGCTGGCAGGTATGAGTGTTCACATACACTTACCTTGTTTTAGGCTTTTCAATGTAGAACACCACTTAGCATAAAGTACATTTGTCTGCTATTTACTGCACTAACCATGTAAAGAGGGAGGTTGGGTTTTGTTTTCTAATTAAATGCTAGAAGACAGCTGCCATAAGTCCAAACTTGTAATTTATCTTCTTAGGACTAACAATTATTTTTGTTTTTTCTAGTGTACATACACAAGCAGTGTTTTGATTGAAGCAAATGAAGCATGAATTGCTAAATTTGCAGAGGCAAAAGTAACGAACATAATTGTGTATTTCTTTTATTGTTGTTGAAGTATATCAGTGTGTAAGTAAAATTATTGTTCTGCAGCGTTGTTCTCAGTCATGTGTTACAACGTTCTCTGTGATAAATATGCTACCCGGCAGCTGTATGGCTATTGTCCATCTTGGGCATTGAACTGGGAATACAGAAAAAAAGCCATTATGCAGGAAATCCTGAGCTGCAACGCCGACATCATAAGTCTTCAGGTAAAAGATATACGATTATTTCTTCTCCTTTTCTATTCCCATGTGCTGGTTTCTCTGTATTAAATGTATTTACAGTAAACGGTCTGTTTTCAAAACCTGCAGAAAACAAAAGAAAAAAGAGGTGGTGTTTAGAGCATTATTTGTTGCTTGACATCAAAAGAATGCTTTTCAGCCCACACGGTTGGAATGCGAACCAGCAGCTGCTGATCAAAGAAATATACGTGGGGGTGTCTTTGTGCCTCTGTGTGTATGTGGGGTTATAATTGACACATTTTCAAATAAAAGGCTTGAGATAATCACAACTCTGGGGATTACAGAAATTCATTTATATTTTCTTAAAATAGGAATATTGCTCTCGGATTTGCATTCTCTGATGTACTTAATTCTTACTTTTTTTTTCTCCCCTAAATCTAATTTGAAAGTGATTTACACTTCTGAAGAGTCTAAATAACATCAGTCTTCTGTATTTTGCTAATAGTACATTCATGCTGTGCTGTCTTAAAATTTCATAGGAGGTTGAAACGGAACAGTACTACAGTTTTTTCCTGGTAGAATTGAAAGAACGTGGCTACAATGGATTCTTCAGTCCAAAATCTAGAGCTAGGACAATGTCAGAACAGGAAAGAAAACATGTTGATGGTTGTGCAATATTTTTCAAAACAGAAAAGTAAGTGATGTGTTCTGTAAAGCCTCCTATTGTGTCTTGCTCTCTTTCACATAATTTCTCGAGTTAGTCTATAGCTCAAACAGTTTGGCATTAGTCACCCCTCTTGTAGCCACTCAGTGTTTCTTCTAGAGCATTCCTATCATTAGAAAGAGTGGTCTGTACAAGAGAAACCATTCTTTGCCCACCTAGCGATAGAAAATGCTACACTGAGTTTTGTTTAAGTTGTAATTTCATTCTGTTAGAGCAATGTAGGTTAGGAGGTCACTAAATTATACTTCAATTGTGTGTCCCAACCATTAGGTGTTAATAATGAAAAATGAAGCGAATGTCATGTTTTCTTGTTTTTTTTGAGTAAAGGAATTGATAATCCCCAAAACTGCTAAAAAAAGACCTCAGATTGACTTTCTGATAAAGGAAAAGACAGGGCACTTAATATCATTGCTCACTTTTGAAAAAAAGCTGCTATTTAAGAGCTGCAGCACTTAAATGATTGTGTCATATTGTACAACTTGTACAACTGTTAGGATCTGAAGGTAATAATTTTTTCCTCCTCCTGTTTCCATTCTTTTGTGTCCACAAGTGGATGGTAGGTGCCAGATTTGATACCTTTTGGCTCAGAGAAATTATTTGGTCTATTAAACCCGTGTCTTTGAACTAGAACCTGGTGCAGAATTAGAAACAAGCACTCCTTTTCTGTAGTTTCTCAGTATCTCTCTCTCTGGAAATAAAATCATGTAACTGAAACTAAGGTAGTATAAAATATATAAAAATGTGTATGAATATATAAAATACATAAAAAAAGGAAAGCTGTATCCTTTGATTTTAGTTTAGGATTTTATGATACTATGTGATTGGCTGAGATTTTCACATAATAAATGTGTTTGAGTTTTAATTAAAAGGAGAATTATCTATAACATTTCCTTTCGTATCTGGCTGCTGAAAAAAAACATATATGATGCTTCTTTTTCAGATTTACTTTGGTTCAAAAACATACTGTTGAGTTCAATCAACTAGCTATGGCAAACTCTGAAGGTTCAGAAGCTATGCTGAACAGAGTTATGACAAAAGATAACATTGGAGTTGCTGTATTGTTAGAACTGCGAAAGGAATTGATAGAAATGTCATGTAAGTTCTGTTTAATTTTTTTTATGGATTATATTTTTTAAATGAAAAAAATTATTTTCGTTGTAGTAAACCAGCGAAACTGGGTTCTACAGATGAGTACAATTTTGCACATTGTATGCTCAAATTTATTTGCAAAGAGCATTTGGGGAAAAGTCATATCGCTTAAATGATTTTTTTTTTTCCCACTTATGCCTTTTTTATTAAAAAAAACCAGACTTGAGTTGGAGCGATTTTTATTTTTTTTTTGCTTGAAGTTATATAGAGGTACCAAAGAATCAGTTGGTGTTAGTCTCGTGTTTCTGGGCCATGTATCTGCATCATTTTAGCTTGTTATTTTCTTCACTGTCATGCTTATACAACCTGTTTGTTCTGCCCTGTCATTCTTAATTTAGGAAATGTAAATTGGCTTTATAAGTATCGCAGTGGGTACCTACTCAGCTTGTGTTATATTTATCCAAATGATATTTTATTAATTCAGATTCTAACAAGCAAGCCTTTTAAGAAGCACTTAAAGCAAGAGAGGTAACTTATAAAGTGGATAGCTTAAAATTCAGAGTTCATTGCCTAGTAAGATATGAGCAATGCCTGTTTACTCTCACAGCCTAAGTAAAACCTTTGTAATTTTTTAGAATGACACTATTGCCTGTAATTAGGATTATCTGTTATATGTTAATTCACAGTATTCTTAGATATGTTAGTGTTATCTGTAACAGGACAGTCTGTCAGTTAATTGTCTTGAATGTGAAACAATTATTCCAAATGCTTTAAATCAATGAAAACACTTAGTAGGTGTAAGAGAATTGTGTGACCCTCTTAAACTAAATGGTATTAACCCTCTTCAGGTTATACTGGTATTTCATTTTTTCCTTCCCTCAGACATCTCGTTTAAAATTCAGTGATGGTGGTTTTTGTTGCTGACCATGTGAGGTAAATAACTGATTTTAAATTTTAGCTGGGAAGCCACATCTTGGGATGGAAAAGCAGCTAGTTCTTGTAGCTAATGCACATATGCATTGGGACCCAGATTATTCTGATGTGAAGCTGGTTCAGACCATGATGTTCCTGTCCGAGGTAAAGAACATTATTGATAAAGCTTCTCGTAGTCTCAAACCTGGTGTTTCGGGAGAACTTGGAACCATTCCACTTGTACTGTGTGCAGATCTCAATTCTCTACCAGACTCTGGTAAGAGTTCTATTTCTTATTTTTTTTTTTTAGACTGTTTCAAGTGTGTCATGATTTAAATTTTAATGTCTTACATTTTAAAAGGAATGTTTGATTTAAGGGCTATGTTGTTTGATATCATAAGCTCTAAAGATACTAAGAAAATAGAAGGAAGAGGGAAGAGATAGAACTACTTCTTTTGTGAGTGTCCTTATTGCCTATGCAGTAGTGTAGCTGCATCTGGTCTTTCAGAAGCATTTTCATTGTTATCTTACAATACAGGAATGGAAGGGGAGAAAATATCTTCCAAACATAACTTCTCAATTTGGCCTTGCAGCCTCTTCAAAGTTAACTTTATCTGAAGTAGTGTCACAACAGTTGGTGTTTTTGCAACGTTTTAGCTGAAGAACATTGAAAGCCAAGACTTGAACAGAGAGAGGAGGAAGCTGTACCTAGCGTCTATAGAATTTTACTTGCCCTTTTTTCATCTTCCCTCAGTCAGTCTGTTCCTAATTAACCTTCTAGTTTTTTTGTAATCAAAGTGTGTCTCTCTTTGATCTAGGTGACATTTGCTCTTGACATACATATACATTATCTTGAAGTATTTTTATAAGAACTGCTGACTGTATTATGTACATGTTAAGGTTTTGCTTTTGTAATGCATAAGGTTGAATGTATGACTCAAAGTGATCTACACACTTACTGAAGGCTTGTTAATACCTTCTTGTGTGTATGTGCCTCTCCTATAGGTGTTGTTGAGTACTTGAGCACTGGTGGAGTGGAAACAAACCACAAAGATTTCAAGGAACTGAGATACAATGAAAGTCTTACTAACTTCAGTTGTAATGGGAAAAATGGGACAACAAATGGAAGAATTACACATGGTTTCAAGTTGAAGAGTGCCTATGAGAACGGTCTAATGCCTTACACAAATTACACATTTGACTTCAAGGTAAGGACTTGGCTGATATTTTGGAAAAGTTTTTCAATTTGAAGTTTAACTAGTGTGACTTGCTGTATGAAATTGTTTAACAAAGAATTTAATCCATTCGAGTAGCTGACAGTAAACTTACCAACTTTTATATTTAAAACATAGGGAAATAGACCCAACACTTCGGTCTCCTAGAAACCAAATTTTTCTTTTTCTTGTTAGTAACTTGTAATAAATTTGCAAGAGTTGGGGTGCTGTTAAACTTCCCTGTCAATGGGAAGATTCTGTATTTTAATACCCCAAGCTATATGAAATAGTACAACGGGGGCACTTAAGCTGTCATCCATGCTGCTACTGGAAAGCTCTCGGGGCGTTGTTGCCTGAGGGAAACAAAGATGGCTCTTTTCCTCTCCAAAATCAGAGGAATGTGATTTGAAGCTTTGTAGGAGGTTGGAAATTACAACCCTCAAAAGTGATACTTCTGCTTTTGCTTTCTGAATCCGTATTGAGCAACCCCTGGGGTACAGGAAGCAGAAGTCTCCTCTGTGTGTTCTGTGAAGAAGGAATGATAGCATTTCACTTACTCATAATCCCGAGCTCACCTTTTGCTTGGAACAACACCTTGAGTCAAGAATACATACTAATAATCTTTTTTTATTTCTTCTCTTGTTTTAGGGTATTATTGACTACATCTTCTACTCTAAACCTCAGCTAAACATACTTGGCATTCTTGGACCTTTGGATCATCATTGGTTAATAGAGAACAATATAAGTGGTTGTCCACACCCACTCATCCCTTCTGACCACTTCTCACTTTTTGCACAACTGGAGCTTTTGCTGCCTTTCCTGCCTCCTGTAAATGGAATCCATCTCCCTGGCAGGAGGTAGTCAAGTACATTTTAGAGGGCAACCTCAATCTAACTTGTACAATTGTAAAATCTGAATATAGAGGAGTGAGGTATGGCCAACAGGGATTTTTTTTCTTAATAATCTTAATCTTAAATCTAATTATTTGCTAAAGACATAGTAAAAGCCAGGTGCTATCAACAGACACAATTCTGAGCCCAACATACTTTGTATACTGTTCGACAGCGATTGGTGCATTTGCACCTTTCTTTAGTATGTTACAATTAACCTTCCTGTTTCTTTTATCCAACATTTTCATGCCTTGAAATAGGGAATTGTTATACAGTGTATTCTCTTTGCACAGTTATCTGTAGCACTACTTTTTTGAGGCCAGTAGGAACATCCACAGAACATTCTTCCGTACTTCACTCCCTCCTTTTTCAGACTTGTTTGTAAAATATAGAATTTGAATTTAGCCTTTATTGATTGTATATGAACAACAGAAAACCTGATTTATGAGATTTTGTACTTTAAAAAAAAAAGAAAAATCAGATTTGGAAAATGATTGTATTGTAAACTAAGGCTAAATTTTTATCTGTTTTCATGTGTTATAAAGGCCAGCTTGTAAAAGAGGTTGTCACAGGTTTTCTCTGCTAATGATTTGCACTGTTAGGGTTTCGTTAGCCCTTTTGTACTACTTTTTATGTTCAATTGAGAACGTTGCTTTTAAAATCCAAACCTATAAAATCTTAATATCGTACAGAGGTAACTAAATACATCCTATTTCTGATTTAAAACAGACAAACAAAAAAGCATCAAGTTCTCGCAGAACAGATAAGCTAAGCAGTGAATATAAGTAGACCTGTATGGATTGAAAGTTATTGCTGATGTGTATACACTCAGATATTTTTCTCATCTCTAACTTTTGAAGTAAAATTTAGGGATACTTGTGTACAGCTTCTTCATTTCTGTTTTAAATACTTGTCCTATCTCCACTGTGCCTGCTTAAATTTGTTCTCAACTAGCACTGCCTGTGCATGCAGAGAGATCCTGTGCATCCTCTTTTATTTTTTTAAATAATGTTAACACTTGTGAAAATTTTATGAAGATACTTTTGTATAAGCTGTGGCATCTTTTTTTCCTTTGTGAAGCATTGAATATCACACTTTTTGAACATGTTCAGGTTATGGGTACACAGTTTCTAGCTTCTAATACCCGTGCACTGCTTCTTTCAGTGTCATTGCACAGTGCCGTTTTTCCCACTGAAAATTACTATCATGTGAATTCTTTCATTTTAGTGTGTTCCTCAGTTTCAGAAAGTATAACTCCTTGAAGAAAAAAACCACAACCCTATATTTTCTATCGATGAAGCAGTGTAAAATGAATGCATTTTCAGTACAGGTCCCAAAGACAATTCTTCAGATCATTTTTTTAAAGTGACCAAGTCTTATTTTAAAGTGTCAAGCAAGACTAAAGTTATAGTGTACCCTCAGTGCCATTTGTGTCATGAAGCCAAGTATATAACAGCTTCCAAATTTAACTTGTCTATTTGTATCCTAAAAGGGAGAATTTGTCATCTCCTTAAACTAATACAGCATAAATAATCAATGTAAAAAAAAGAAAAAAAAAGAAAAAAAAGGAGATAGAGAGCTTGGTCTTAAACAGCTTTTGTTTCAGCTGCGGGCAGGGAAGCAAAAGGACACTGAGCATTAAGAGAAAACTTTCTAAATATTGTGAATTTTTATATATAAGAGTGGATTGGTAATAATGATTCAAAATTTTATTGAAAAGTAGTCAGCACCTAAGTGTGCTCAAACCATTGTGTTTTAAGCTTAAAGTTAAAATTGCAAACAGTTTGGTTATGTAAAATACACATTTTAAAATTTCAATAGGAGACGTTTTGATCTTGAATCCTTGTCTGGGACCTGATGTCTTGGGGTTATTTTGTTTTGGTTTTAGTTGTGAAAACACCAAACATGTCCAGTTTATAATCAGTACATTGAAATGCTGGTAGTATTGCTGTAGTAGACTTAATGCATAGTGTTACTTTTTTTCTGTTTGTTTTTTTGGGGTTTTTTTGTAAAGTGTGAATAAAAGGTGTTTTACTCATGTTTCCTTAATGATGTCTTGGTAATGTACATCATGACAATTTCCAGTGGTGATGAGCCAATTTAGCTTGTCAAACTGAGCAAACTATTTTTCTTTTCTGATTATCTGGATTGTGTAATGAGTCCAGAAAGCTTTACAGAAGGGGAAGGGAAGCACTTACTCGTTTTGTATTTCTTAGAGGGGGATAATTTACTTTAATAGATGCTGGAGCTTGAGTGCACTTGTTAGATTCTAAAGGTTTGAGCTTTACCCAATATGTGTTCTCCTGTATTGCTTAGTCTTGAAAAATATTTGAATTAATGACAGCATGTTAAAATACGGCCTCTGTGCTTCTGGAGACACAACTGTCCCTGCTTAGTCACCTTACGGTCCGAGGGTCCATTTAAATAACAGTTTCCTCCAGCTTTTATACTAGTCCATCAGGTCCCAATCAAAAACCCACTGAATACATTGAAGACACTCCTTTGACTTCACTGGGTTTTAACTGGACTGGAGCTATGACTTGGGGGGCTGAAGGAAGGAGAAATATTTGGAATATAGGGAAAGACCAGATGGTACCAAAACAGAGCTGAGATAAACTTTGTCAACAATCTATCAAAGAATAGTCCTGTGTCAAACAAATCTAACTCAGAAGTCTCAATTTCCAGCTATAACATAGAATAAGGCAATAAACCGTGTCTTCACAAAATCAAAATGTTTGCTTCATAGTTTTCAACATTAAAATGGTTTTTTGCAATATTTTTATTCGAGGTGGTTTTGGGTGTTGCCATAATGTACCTTCAGTGTTCTTGTTGTAAAAGCACATCTAGCAAAAGTCACAGAACATCCTTGGGGTTGGAAGGATTTCTTTAGGTTAGACCAGGCTTTTTTCCACTTAAAGTACAGTCAGCCATATCTTGTCTAGTTTTATTTACATTTACCAAGAATTCTGAGTGTCAAAGTGTAAATTGAAATATACCTTTAACTAAAAGAATTGATTAGAGTACACAACTAATACCACAAGTTACTGCTTTTAACATAACACAAGTAGGGGGGGGAAGAGCATATAAGTCTGTGTGTGTTGTAATTATTTTGTCCTTTTAGCAGCTTTAAAAAGAAAAAGGTAAATTTGCTATCATTTGGCAAAAGTGACTTTAAGAACATTGTATGTATGCATCTTCGATATAACTCCAGTAAATCTCTCAAGTTGTTTGGTTTTTTTTTTAGAGCAGACTCAGAAAATAGCTTATAGTTTGCTTTTACAACCACAAATAACCTGTATGAAAGACAAAATAATTACACCAGCGTTGGGGAAAAAACTCAGAACTAATTACACTGTAAAACTTTAAAGTTCAGTTAACCGCTTAAGTAGCAAGCCTTTCTCATCCAGCCAGACACAGTATTTTTTAGTATGTTAACTGCTATTCTTTTCTTTTGGTTGCATAAATTTGTAATACTTAAGTGTCTTGGTATGTTTAAGTAGTGTCTAAAATAGAATATCTTAGTCTTTATTCACAGTACTTCTGTATAATGTGTAATGCACTGGACTAACTCTTGTTTACCATTCATGTAACAAAAACCAGCACATTATCTGCACTAAGCTCAAAGAATGTTGCATTTGTCTATAGGCAGCTCTTCAATAAGATAAATGGGAAACTGAATATGGTCTGATGGTAAACAAGGGCTTTTACTGTTCTCTTCAGTGGAACTTTCTTCTTGGTCAAATTTTAACTAGTTAGTATTATATTTATATACAGGGTCTTCTTTTTCTTTACCAATGTATTTTCCTACTCATAGCTGACCAATAAATCCAATATCTGTTTCAAACCTTCTTGAAGTCTAATTCATATTTTAACTCAAGTCCTAAAGCTGTTCCTGAAGAGTTGCACCTACAGCCAAAAGTGAGTGAAACGTGTTGAGGGTCAAATGACAGCACGTAAGAAATCGATAATCCCAGGAAGACTTTCCTGTACTTTCTGTAACTTTATAGATCTGCAGACCAGAAAGCTGCTGGAATCCGTTGGGTTTGGATTGCAGAGTGAAGACTTGGTTAGTAATGCCTCCAGAGTTTGTGAAAAACCTGTGCCCTGACCTACTCAGTTCTCAGCCCCATGCCTTCATATCTGGCCATCTTCTGACTTTCCCAAGGCAGTCAGTAAGGTCAGTTGTGCAGTGCGGAGTCCACAGATTTTGTCTGGGTCCAGTAGACCCCACTCCTTCTTTCTGTTCCCTCCCCACTCTACCCCAGAAAGCCCAAAGTTGACTTGGAGTCTGGCAGTGGGAAGGGATTCAAAGGTAACATTCATTCGCCATAGAAGGGGAACAGAGTGAAGATTTCTTGCATCTTTTTTTTTCCCAGGAATGAGACTCAGCTAACTCGTCCTTTATTGTAATATCACATTCTTTCTGGGGGTGCTTCTGTATCGGGGGGTGTGTGTGTAACAATGCAGACTCCTATGTTTTATGTGATGTTCCCATCACTAGCAGCAGAAAACAAACATCTGAGCACACTTGCTGTGTAAAGCACTGAAGCACAGAAGATGTCTCGCTGGTACCCCTGCGTCGCTTCAGAGCTCTTGTCCAGTATGTTGGCACTGCTTTGCTTTGAAATAAATTATCTAGTTCAGTGTTCCCAAGCCCCAACTGTTCAGCTTGTTTGTAGTTTTAAAATTTGCTGGTTTGAAGCAGCTGTATGTTCCCAATAGAGCGATGAGTCCGTTCCAGACTGCAGCAATGATTTCTGTTCCTTCTCACGAGTGGGATTTTAATTCCCAGCATCGCATTTGCAGTCTTGCCACTAGATGGGGCGTGTAACACAGGCTTGGGCTGCACCGAGAGTCACAATGAAGGTATTTTGAGAGTGCCATCCAGAAAACAGGGCTTGTAGAATTATTCTTGAAAGAGTATTTGTGGGAATTCAGGCCTAGGAACCAACCTTTTCCAGTTGCACCAGTTGGTTTGGTAACATCCATGCCTATTAAATCTTGGCTTTATAAATGCAGCTGTCATGATGGGCATAAAAATGACCTACTTGGTCCTCAATGGTAAAATTACTCTAGAGCCTTCACTTGCTGCATTTCATCTACTTTATGATGTTTTAAGATGAGTACAGTTGTTACATGGTTCCAAATGGGAGTTTTTGAGCTCATAAGTAGCTCCTGCTAACCTGGCAAGTAAGTGCTGGGAGATCTCTCTGTAGGGAAACTGCAAAATCAATGAAGAGCTTGGAGTCCTGTCCCGAAAGCATATATGGAAAACACCATCTCACAGTCGAACAAAGGTTTGAGCTGAGTTTGTGTCCTGTGGTCCTGAGCTAGGTAGGAGAAAATTTGTCTTTCCTTAACTTGCAGTAAACTAACTGCAGCTATTTTAAGATAATTGACTACAAAATCACTGGCCAGACTCCTGGTTACTGGTCCTTCAAGACCTATGTCCACTGGCTCTTCAGTGACAGCACGAAGTTGGGTTTGTGTCTTACAGGGTTGGAAATGTCCCAAATCAGTGCAGGGGACTGCATTTCTTTCCTGCTGACATGGGTAGAACAGAGGAGTCTTAAAACATCTGGAATTGAGCGTGAAGAGAGAAAGGGAAGGAGGAGAAACTGAGGAGGAGGTAAGTGGAAAGAACAAGAATATGCGAGGTGCATTGGGTGGCCTTTTGGGAGAAGCTGCACTTCATTAAAGGGGAGTGTTTTGGTTACTTTCTTGCTTTTCATCTTCCCCTCCTAACCCAGAGGCACTAATTGTTCGCTCTCTAAATGTTCACTTACTCTGTTTGCATGAAAAGCACTAGAGCTAATTAAGCTACGGGGACCTTTGGTGCGTTTGAATATTTTCTTACTCCAAAGTAAGCCTGGTATTCTCACAGGTTATCAATTTTTAAAGATGGGAAGGTATGTTCTGGTTAACCTTCCCAGTGTGTCAGTGGACAGTATTCATGTCTTTTAAAAATGCTTGATGTATGTTTAAAAAAACCCCACATATATTACACAAAATAAAAACACACATACACTCCTGCTGGGCTTTAATGGCCATAAAGGTGTAAGCTTCAGCTAATTGTTCATAGCACACTTTTTTTTTCCTAATTAGTTTAGTTTTTCTAGGTTTTGGGGGTTTTTTTCAAGTGTTTTTTAGTTAAGACACAGACTGCTCTCTTTGGATGCCAACAGTGAATTAACAGGAGTTTCTCCGCTGTGGCTAATGGCATTGATAGCTCTTCAGAGCCTGCATTTATTGATTTTATTTCCCTTTCAGATAATCACATACCTGTTCAGTCTGCTTTTTGGCCAGGAGAGCTCAGACCTCTGATATCTACACCTGAACCAAGCTATGTGCTGGTTTTGCTGACCCTGACAGCAAGACGTCACCAAGGTGGAGATTAGGTGGTGGAAAGCCTGCAGAGCCTGTACAATTTAATTAAGCTTTCACATCTGACAGTGTGAAAACTGCTGTTTCATCTGGTTACATCATCTGGAGCAGGCTGAGCCACGTGCCAGCGGTCTGTCAGGTGGGTCAGGTCCCTCCTCTGTCCCCAGTGGGAGAAGTGTGTGTGGTGCAGCACTTTGTTTTCATAGTCATTTTAAAAATGCTCTAAGATTCTGAAAGCAGTGGCTCCTTAAATACGTCTGCAAAGGCCCTGCTCCATACAGATACGTAGGTCTGTGTTGTCTGAGCTGAAATAACTTGGGAGCCAGTGAGGGTCAGGATGGGAGTGCTTGGACCAGGAGATGTGAAATCTTACAGTCCAACTGGTTTATTATGATCCAAGCAAGTAACACATGTCTAGAAAAAAAGATACCTAGGGCAAACTGCTGTGTAAATGCAGCCCTTGATGCTGTTAATAAGAAAGGAAAGAATTCTAATGAATGCTAATTGGAGAGTTCTGTCTGATAGCTGCATCCTCGTGGCCCTGCTGTGTTTCAGCCTGACAAAGTTGTGTCAGACCGTATTAAGTGTTGCTATTCCTGGAAGAGCAGGAAGATGGAGAAAACCAGACTTTTTGCAAAACAGTTTGAACTTCATTTTGAAATGAAATGTCTAGGATTGACCAAAAGGCAAGGGATGCACCAGAATTTGGTGGGGAGGTTTGGGGAGGGTTTGTTTCCTTGGCAGTTTTGACAGCAGCTGTTTTTATCCTTATTTTCAAATATCAAAATTTCAAAGGCAATGGGCATCCCAATTTTGGGATGATATTTAAATATTGACACGTTTTTCCTTTCTCTTCTGTATCATTTGCCACTGCCTGTAGGAAGAAGGTTTTGTCTTTGGGCACAGAATCCAAAGATTTCCACTGCTGGACTGAGGTGACTGGGTACTTTTGTGCTGCCAGCATTAGCCTTTGTGAGACATTGCTCTCAGAACCCCTTTGTTGAAGACAGTGAAATTTAATCAAGTGAACTGATGAGCTTGGAGTGGGTTTGACTGCCCTTGCTGTTACACACAGTGCTCCGTGCCTTCTGGCATATTGTGCCAGGACATTTTTATGGTGTCAGAACAATGTGCAAAGAGTATAGATTCTTGCCAGCATCTTTCTAATGAAAAAGAAAATTTTGGAAAAGATTATAGCGGGCTGCCTCAGCTGCTACCTCCAGGTGCTACCTCCATGGAGCAGCTAGTGTGTATTTGCCCACCTGAAGAGTGAAGTCCATGTTTCACTGGGGTTTTTGCTTTGCTTACCTGCAGCAAGACTCAATTTCCTCATGCTTAGAAAAGGGTGTCAGGGTGGACACCCAACCGGCTCAGCTGCAGCCAGTTTATTGTGCAACTCATTCTCTTCTTGACAAATTATTTGAAGCATAGAGGCAGCAGAGAAGTTAAAACCTCCATTTCTTATCTTTAGAATTACAAGGGGAGGGTTTCACCACACGCCATAGCATGGATCAGTCATCACTGTGACTCTCGGGGACTTCACAGAGCAGGAGATGCTTTATTGTTCTAAGGAATGAGAAAAGACTTTGCAATAGATCCTGCTATTTGCTTGCTGCTATAAAAAGGTTGGGCAGGGGAGGTGGGAAGGAATGTGTTTTAAATCCAGCTGGTACCAGCTCAGCCCTTCAGGGAAGCACAACGCTTTAATTTCTCTTGTATTTCTTTGACCCAGTTAGCATTGCACAAATGTTCCTGATCACAGGACTGTCTAATCCTCCCTTGAATCCTGCTAAATTTTATCTTGTTGACATCCTGCAGCAATTAATTCCAGGAGCTGACCCTGCACAGCAAGAAGTCATGATGCTTTCTCTCTGAATCATCTACATTTCACTTTCCACCCGTGTACCCTTGTTCCAGCAAACTGGATTTGAGCAGGGGGGGTGTGCCCGGGGAGGCAGGTGAGGGCTGGGGTGCCTGGTACCCAGCTGCGTGGGGAGGAAAGCTGCACCACCACTGAGCAGCTCAAATGTCCCCGTGCCCTGGCTGTGCTGCCTGTCACCTTGTCACCCCTTGCAGAAAGGGCACTGTGGGTGTTTCAGGGAGTGCTGAGGCTGAACCAAGCTTGGGAACAGCCACAGAGCCCCAGTGCAGCTTCTTCAGCTCATCTGTACCTGCTCCTCCTGGGCAGGAGCCCAGACTTGTTTTGCCAACACTACCAGATTACTGCTAACTGCAGAGTCAGTGGTGGCTCAGACACCCAGCTGCCCTTGAACTGGGGTCCTGAGTAGGACCTGGATGTTTCTGGGTTCAAAACAGCCTGATCAAACTCATATGTGCTTGCCCTGAAGACAAGGAATATTTTTAACTCACAGTTCTGCCGCTGCTGTGAGCAAGGACCATGCACAGGTCCCTTTGCTCTTCAGCCTCTTGTAAATCAGCCTTAATCTGAAATACTCAGCTAATCTCACTAATGAGGCTTGAATGTCTCATAGGCTCGGCAAGGCGGGGACGGCTGCTCTCTGTGCAGTGGTGCAGCACCCAGCAGGACAGGACCTGGTGGATTGTTGACATTGGCAACCCACAGAGGCCATCTTTGAGCAATCACAATTTTTTCTGTGCAGTTTGACGCTTCTATAGCATGATCTGAGGGGGAACGTGAAGAGCATCTCAAGCAAAGTTGGTATTTCTCATGTTCTCATGTTCTGGAGTCTACACACTTGAGATGTGGCATCTCTGTTTCTCAAAGCTGAGCCACGAGGCAGGTTATCTCCACTGAGTGAGTTGCATAGTTATAAAACTTGCAGCCCAGCACCTCTGCTATAAACCAGAAGCCATTTTCTCTCCTACATACGTGTGACCAGGGGAAAACCAACAGAGCATTCAGCTAAACTCAGCTGTCACATCCCACCATCAGATGAGATGTGGCAGTGTCCCTCCTGGTTACTTCTGCTTTCACCTGGCGTGGCCAACCCCACTTTGCAGAACAGCGGCTGGCTGACCACAGAGGGGAAAAGTCACTGCAAGTTGTGTGAAGTGCAGCAGATAAAACTGTGGTTAACACAGTCCTTGCTAAGCTCACAGCAGGCTGACAGGCTTTCAGCTGGGTTAATTTAAAAGACAAGAAATGCTTGGCAAAATGTTATTACACACAAATAAATAAACTGATAATTTGATTTCCCCCATCAGCTGCTATTAGAAATTTGTGCTTTAAATGCTGCAGAATCTTATTCCCATTACAAGCCCATTCCAAAGCACTTAGGGGCTCCCTTTGATTTTAAATGGCATTTGGTCAAACATTATGTAGCAACTAGATGATATTCCAAAAATGCCCAGTTTTTCTGCAACTCCTCACAACACTCCTCGGAAGTGTTGCCTCCAGGAACTTTAATTCCAGGAAGGCTGTGATTGCCAGGGACTTTATATCTATATTTACACAATGTGTATTTTGCATCAGCTCTAGCTTGTGCCAGGCAAATTATACTTGAGAATCCCAGAACATGGGAAAAGGCCACAATGTGGTGCTTCAGGGGTCATCACTGGTGTCAACTGTGGCCCACATAAGTGATGCCAGCCACAGAAAACACACGTGGGCCATGGTGAGCAGGGCAGAGAGCTGTGCTTGAATGATCTGGCTCTTCAAATACAAGCAGAAAAGCTTTCAGCCATAATTTCTGATCTCTCCTCTGCCTGTGGGTACAGCTTCAAATGCAAAACACTTTGCCATTAATCACGTTGCTGATGGGATGTACGAGGTTTGCATTCGAAGCTAAGGGATTCCTGCTTAGTCACTAAATGCAGTTTAGCTTCATTGTGCACCATTTATCATTACTCTTCACCTAGGATGCCTCGAAGTTAATTAAAATATGCCCTCAATGAGCAATCCGATTGCAGGCACTTCAGGGTACCAGGAAAATCTGATGCACTCCTGCTTTAAGCAGAAGGACCCTGTGTTCTGTTTTGTGCTTGAGCCTGATGCCCTTTAATTAGGCACTGTGTTTTCTCTCCGAGCTTTAAGAGTTGGATTTTTTCTTAAAACAAAAATAGCTGCTTTTATCCTAACTTCAGAGCTCACATTTAAAGGCCTTTTTAGCAGCTGGTTTTGCTACCCTCGCTCAGGCACCTCCTGCATCTCCCTGTTCATGTGTAGCCCTTAAATCTGCTCCAGCTTGGCTCTGGTCATTACATTCCCTCTCTGAGAGAGACCATTTGTGACCCATCCCTGTCTGTAATCACATTGCACTGGCTTATATTGTAGCTTCTGATCCATGTTTGTCTCCTTGGCTATCCATGCTGGCACAGAAAGGCCCCTCCTGGTGTGGGTGAGGGTCTGAGGGTCTCTGTGTTCTCTGTGTGCTGGAAGAATTTCAGAGCTGCTTCTGCGTTGTACAGATCTGCTCATCAGATCCCATCAGCGAGGCTCGTGGAGACATTGCTTTCTTGTCTTTGCTTTGAATTGATTGGTATCTTTGCCATTTTAAAGACAAGCATTTAAGGAAAGAATGGGTCAGTTTTGTTTCTACCTCGTTGTCTCTGGTTCATAAGTTCTGGTCGTGATTTTCTGTGTCCAAATGCACTTACTGTTTGCAGCAGTAATAGGCTGCATGATCATGCAAGCAAAATTGCACGTTAGCCCATGGATTGCTTGTGAACTGCTTGTGAAGGCTGAGACTGAAAGCTGCCGGTGGGATTTGGATACCAATTCCCCATTCAAATTAATCCAAATCCCCTTGGCAGTTCTGGTGAGCTCAATAAATGGGGTTTTTCTGTCAGTGGCTTCAAATGCAGAGGCTGCCATGAGATTGGCCATGGAAGCAGCATGGCTTTTATCTCACTCTGTGACCTAAATTCCTAGATAAGGTTTTCTTTCTTGTCTGGGAGCACTTCCGAACAGGCTGTGACTTCTGTAGGTTTATCCCCACTGCTGGTTCCTCAACCACTCTTTTGTTTGGAGGAAAAAAGGGAGAGCATTTCCCAGTACGTCTGTGGGACAGTAGGGTCACCAAAGGGGGGGACAGGGAGAAATGTGCTGCCATGACACCCCATCCAAATGCATCCCATCATTTATTTTCCTCTGGTAGGATTGCAAGCTCCCTTGGCAGCTCTGTCACCTTCTGGAGGACCCTTGGAGACAGAGGAGCCTGGGGCTGTCGCAGCCACCCATGGCAGCAGCAATGGGGTGAAGAAGCTGCCCCACACCCCACGGGGCTCCTCACAGTGAATTGCCCAGCATTTTCACAGGGGCTGATGTGCTCGTTCCCAACAAAGGGGATGGTGAAGAAGATGAGGGGTTTGCCTTTCAAAACAGGATTTATTGGAATCTGAAGGGTAGCCCCCAGCCTCCCAGCACCCCCCTCCTGCAGGGGGATGCCCTGACCTGTGTTCCCCTCCTCTCACCTGCTGCCTTGTCACTCCTGTGACCCTGACTTGGCTGTGCCTGTGTTTGTCCCCCTCTTTGCTGCATCCCAGCAGCTTTGGCTGCACACAAAACCCAGTTGCTTGAGAAGAACCTTGATTTTCACTGAAGAAGAAGCATGCTCCAGAAAAAGCCCATCTACTCTAGAGCTTCGTTCCTCCAAGTCTTGCTGCACCGAACCCCAAACACCCCCGTGTTCAACGTGTTGGGCATCAGCTGCCACAGGGGTGAGGTGTGAAGGCCCTTTCGTGCCTCTGCCATGAGGATGAATGTTTAGCTACAGCACTTGTCCCAGGGGAACCTGCTGGTTTTAAGAGAAGCATCTGGCTGGATCCCGGGCATGGACAGCCTGACCCTGACAAGGCAGAAAAGCTTTGCAAGGCATTCAATGTATGGGGAAAGAGCCCAGGAACTGGCCCTGTCAGTGACCTGGTGGGGTGAGGGGGTGAGAGGGTGTTTGGGTGGGAAGTCATAAGCTCGTGTGCTGTGGACTAGCCCTGCACTGAAAATCATCACCCATGGTTCTGCAGGAATGGAAACAGCAGCTCGGTGTAACAGGTTTATTTGTTTTCTCTGTCAAAAGCAGTGATACATGCAGTTGGCACAAGACTTGCTAGGCATCAGTGTCACAAATAGTCACATGGAGAGAAATCCAAATTTCAGCAGGGCAACAAGGACAAGCATCATCTAAATCCCAGCGTTGACCTGAGGAGGAAGGGAAAGCTGCAGAGGAGGCAGAGCGGGCTGACACACTCTGCATCAGCTCCAACGAAAGCTGGAGCCACCTTCACTTCTGGCTGTGTGGTTGGTTCAAAAACAAAGGTGAGAAACAGTTCAGCTCCGTAGTGCTAATGAGTTTCAACAGGAGAAGAAATATTTGAGGTAAGAGATGTGATAATGAGAAGCTCGAGTATGCTCACCTTGTGATCCTCAAGCATGTTTACACTCATGTTGATGCTGAGCAGGAGTTGCCCGATTCCATCTGCTCAAGGGTGGTTTAGAAATGGCTTGTGAGCATTTTTATAATTGCAGCTTTCCAGTGGTATTCCCCAGCTTAGCAGCAGTTGAGCCAACAGCCTGCTCTGCTCTGCTCTGTGTCAAAAGCAGTAATAATAATTATGCTGGTATTGCTTTGCAGTTTGCTCACCTTCTTCTCTTGGGTGTTACAGACAGTGCTGCACCAGGTGCAGGTATGTGGGGTTGCTCTGACTGCAGGAGCAAGTGCTGATGAGGGACAGGGTCTCTGGGTGGAGAAGTCTCCATGCAGCAGGGAGGGATGAGCTGGGTGTATGCTCACCACACCGGGATCTCACAGCAATGCAGGAATGCTTCTCATCCTACAGACATCCCATGGGGCATTGACAAGGACTGAACTGTGCATGTGTTATGTCCTGGATGGTGTTAACACACACAAACACGTGGTGTTCTGTGTTTCAGTCTCATAGCAGGGGTCAAAAAACAGTCAGCATGGTCAGGTAGGTGAGAACACAGAATGGAAACCCAGAAATTATTATTTTACATTCAGGTCCCACAAATGCCCCCCCCAGGCTGCCCCTCAGCCAAAGCTGCTCTTCTCGTGCTGCTGAGCCTGCAGAGCTGTGTGCAAGCTCATGGGGCTCCAGCACCAGAGCAGCAAACTCCAGGGGTGCCCACAGCGTGCAGCCTGGCCAGGGCAGGTGGGACAGGGAGGAGACCAGTGCCCTGTCTGTGTTCTTCCAGCTGGCAGCACAGGTTGTTACAGCTCCAGGACAGCCACAGCACCACTGGCACAGCTATGCCCACCCAGGGCTCCTGGCTCTCCTCCTGCCAAGGGCAAATCAAGGGGTGACAGAGTTGTGCCAGAGTAAGCACGAGGAAAATCCCCACCCAGAGGAGTTGTGATGTTCTCCAGGTGGCAAATCCTCATCAATCACTTCTTGTGATTTTTAAAAACTGTTTCTTTCTGCTGTTGCACTAGCAGATGACCTCTCCAGCAGTATGCTGGTGTTGACACAGTCATCTATAATGGGTCTCCTAGTGAATGTATATGCCAGAGACAGTGCATTCAGTACTGTCCAAGCATTGGTCAGAATGGAATAACTGGGCCCAGCTGTGAGCAGCATCTGGCTGTTTGGCTTTTGCTAGAAATCACCAGTAGTTTGATGTTCCCGCAGATCTCCTCTTCTCCAGAACAGATGGGGTTTGTATTCTCTCCAGCTTCTCTCCGTGCTCAGGGCAGCTCTAGGCAGGAGGTGGGAGGAGATGCTCTATGAACTGTTGCTTTTCCAAAATGAGAAGTAATTGCTGTTTCCTTAGTGTATGAGACTCTGAATTGTCCCTTTGCCCACTGATGAGGGATAGGATGGGTCACAAAGGTCTGCCTGACTTGCATGCACATTCAAGCCATGTTTTGTGTGTAAGGACTCCAGGGAGAGCTTCTAGAGCATGGGGTGCTTATGTCTCGTGAATAAAATTGTTCTGAGTAGCTACTTCACACTTCAGCAATGGCTGGGAGCAAACAAGCTCTTACCTTTGCTTCTTTCCAGATGCATCTGTGCTCTGAAATCCAGTTATGGATCATGGCTTTTTTAGCTGCCTGGAAGCACTCAGAGTATCTCTGCTTAGTGGGGGCATCACCCAGCACGTTTCTGTCACAGTGGGGGTTTTCTCTCCCTTCTCTTCCATCGGTGGCTGCTGTATTGAACAAACAACTCTGCCTCCTCACAGAGCAGCACAAGGCTGAGCTTCCCAGCAGCTTCCCTCTGGCTGAGCACGGCCTTAGCTCCTCACCCGTGATGAACACAGAGCCGTTTTCTTTCTGACTGTGGTTACCCCCTAAAACTGTCCCCTCATCTCTTCTAAGATGCTTCATCCCTGCGCAGGCTGCTTCTTTCTGCACTGGCCTCGGGGAGGGAAGCCTTGGAAAACTGAACACTCCCGACAAACTGGGTTTCCCTGTGTCTTTTTCTTTCACGGTTGAGGGATGAAGTTCACTGTTGGGGGAGGAAGAGCTGCACTGTGAGGAACCCGTGCTGGAGCTTTTGCTATGTGAAGAAGTGTTGGAGGAGCAGAGCTCTCCTGTGCGGGTGTAGATCTGTGCCAGGGGGTCCCCTCCAGACCAGAAGTCGGCTTCTGCGGGGGTGACTTTTCCCAGTGGCACCACATTTGAGATGAAATTGGTAAATTTACATTTTGACATTTCCTGCTGTGTCCCCCCGAGGGGTGGGGACCATGACACATCTTTAAGGATCTTCAGGGTCTTTCTGCCCTGAACCTTATGGCTGCTGTCAGGGAGGCACGGGAAGGTGGGTCTGGCAAGGTGGCAGATGGATTGAATGTAATCATCACTGGAGTATGAGTCTGGGCTGCCCACAGTGCTTCCAGTGCACTTCAGTTTGCTGCTTGAATCTTCCATCGCTTCCTCATGGGTTTCACATATGGTTGGCAGAGGCTTTGAAAGGCTCAGCCTTATCCGGGGTGCCATGGCTGCAAAGAACAGACAAGCCATGATCAGTGTGGGGTCTTGTTTCTGTGAGGTCCATGCTACCTGAGCCACCTCATGCTTTCTTGTGGCACAGCAGTGCTTAGAGAATCTGCATTTTAAAAGTTTGCTGGCAGTACTTTTATAGCCATGGCTCCATGAAGAGCCCATCTATACAAAAGAAGCCAAGTGATTAAGTGAAGTGTGAAATAAAAAGTTCATTAAAGCCATCAGCCACGGTGCTTCCTTCTGAAGCAATGCAAGGGGCTGGAGGCTGAGGCAGTGGCTGCAGGTGCACTGGCCAGGGGACAAAATCCTCCTGTTATTTCACACTGTTCACTGTTACAGGGCTCTGACTTCACGCTGTGTCCCAGCAGGCAAGAGCTGACCTCAACAGGAGCTGAGCTGCCCTACCCCTTATGTCACCATGGGGTGACATTACAGCCGATCTCTCCGAGAAGCCATAGGTGACAATGCTCAAATGTGGTCAGTGCTGTCCCTGCCAGTGGTTCATAAATGTAGTTAGGGAGTGGCAGATTCTGCCCGGAGTGCTTACACAGAGCCAAAGGGATTTAATTCATGTCCTTTATATTCAAATAATTGTCCTCAACACTTTTTTGGATCAAACTGCTCCCAATAGTCAGGGAATTCTTCTTCACAAATATTTCATCTCGCAGTGTTTGCTAACTGTGCTGATTTATTATTTTTTTCCTCTCAAAATACTCTCCCCTGTGCTTTGCTTATCTCCCCTTCTGGCAGAAACGCTGCTATCCTCCCCCCAGAGGAATGTGTATGTGAATAATCTGCCGACACAATATAGCTTTGTTGTGTGATTAAACACAAAAGTGCTTTGCCAGTTATTTTAATGCCTTGCTTGTCATTGCTGGAAATAAATCTGGCTCTGTTGAACCCCTCTGTGGAGCTGTGGATCACATAGGGACCACAACCAAGCAGCTTGTGCCCAGCCCAGGGCAGAGCTTGCTGGGTGCCCATCCCTGGTTTTCATCTTTGACCTTTTACTGGTTTTCATCTCAGGTGCTACTGGTAAAGTCAGTCAAGCTGGGATTTGCTGAACTGCGAGCAGGAGATGCTTGTTTTAAGCCTTATGGCCTTTCCATTTCCCTTTCCTTATTCTGTCTGCTGCTTCTCATTTCTTTAAGCATTAAGAAGGTGTTTTGCCCCTCTCCCTTCCCTCCCAGCCCTTGCCCGGGGTGGGCAATGCCAGAACCCAGGCCTGCTCTGCCCCCAGTGTTGAAGGGGGCAGCGGATGCTTCAGGTAATGGGCAGGGGCATGTCGTGTTAACTTAATCATTAACTAAGTCCTGTTACCGTGCCCTTCCTCTGGAAGGAAGTGAAATTACCTATTTACAGTAAAACTCTTCCAATGGGAAGGATCAGTCCCAGCCTGGATGTGCTCCCCTTCTCCCTGGGCACCACGCTGGCATCACTCTGTGCCGAGGTCACCTTCCCACCCACCCACCACCCTGCTGGCACCCAGCATCCCCCAGAGAGCACGAGCCCCCTCCCAGCCACACCGGGAGCATCCCCAGCTGCAGCCATCCTGAGCCCTTCCCAGCAATATTTGGGACACAGCCCACAGCCGGACCCCAGCTTTTGGGACACCTCCCCTTACCTGTGCTGCTGCTGGGTGTGCAGGGGCAGGTGGCCTTCAGCTCCCAGGGTTCTCCCCGTGTCTCTCCCTCCCTGTTCTCCGTACGGAATATGTGCTGGCTGACACCAACCCGTGCACCAGGCTCCTGCCTCCCTCCCGTCAGCTGATTCCGCTGCCTGTTTTGTTGCTGTTGCTAAATATAGCCCTCTGGCTGCCTGCCCTGCCCGACTGCCCGCAGCTCACAAACGCCCTGCAGCATCGGGACAGCCAGCGGGCACCAGGACCCATCTCCAGTGGGATGGTCCATGATAAATCCCTACTGCTCCACTGCCTCGCTGTATTTCCCAGTGTGGAATGCGAGTGTTGTGCCTCAGAAGGGGCTGATTGTGCTCTCAGTTGGGGGGTGTGTGTGAAAAGAGGAGCCACAGCACCATCATATTTCATTGCTGAATGGTGAATGCTTGAATTTTTGGGCTGGTTTTGCTCCTTCTCTGCAGATTTGTGCCACTTCACCAGGTTTGCCCAGAAGAGCAGGGGGTGGTAGCACCATGGTTATCTGCTCTCCACCCTCCCATCACCGCGGTGGCACAGCAATGGGGCACCAGCAGCCTTGTTCCTCCCTGGGCTCTGCTCCTCTGACCCCCATCTCCCCTTTACCCCCAGCACCAGCCCTATTTGTGTTTCCCCAGGCAAACCCACACCAGTGCGTTACAGCAAATTGCTTTGCTGGGAGGACTGGCCGTGCCTGACCTTGCGGGTCTCTGGGTGAACAATCCTTGTCTTCTGGCTTATTAACATGCTGCAGACTGATTGCAGTGCTGGTGTAACTCCTGTATCCCTCTGATAGCCTCTCTTGAATTGTTATTTTGCAGCGGAATTTTCCTTCACCTTTTATTTCCCAACCCTGTCCTCGGAGGGAGCCTCCATAGCCACTGTTCATTACCGTGCACAACATCCCTGTGGGACCAAGGAGAAGAGTGTGGCTGCGTTTCTGAGCCTTGCTGCTGCCCACACCACCTGTCCAGAGCTGCTGGGAGGGATGGAGAGAAAAGCAGAACTCCTAGATTAAAAATCATTGCTTCAGTTTTAATGCAAACATTCTCAGTGTCACCGGCGTTCAGGCAGGAATTGGCTTTGGCTGCTGGTTTGGTCGTGTGCTCATCATCCAGGTTCTTTCTTTACCTCCAGTGGAAAGAAATAAGCGACTCAAGAGACTTGTGCATCCCTTAAGGATATTCTTCAGAGCAGAGATTATTTGCTTTCTGGAGCTATACATTGTTTAGCATTTAAATATAAAAGATGTGAAGCTTAAGCTGTTTGTGTGGATTGCTGATGCCAAACAGCTGGAGTTAGCTGAAACAACCCTCAACCCTCATGCATTAAATGTATTAGCAGCAATGATCAGCTGGGATCACGCAGTAGTAACAACCTGCAGCTCAGATTGCTCCTTCTTACTTGCAGGCACCATAACTACCATCAAACGGAGACCTCAGGCCATGTGTGGAGAAGCTGCCCAAGAGTCTCTGAAGTCATCGGAATCCTCACAAAATGTGGTCAGGTAAGATGTTTCTTTATAAAACTACACTAAAAATAGGGGTTTGCAATAAAAAAATCCCTTCTATCTATGGTTCGGTAGTTTCTTCCAGACATCTGGTGATACTGTAGGAAAATCCCATTTATTCAAATCCCTGTTATTGGAATTACTCAGATAAGCCCAGTATAAATGATTTGTTCTCTATCAATGTTTTTACATTCTTGATGACACAAAGATAAAAATATAAATTTAAAAATACCAGATACAGCTTAAAAAGCAGCTATCATTAACCAAATATTATCTGCAGCAACAGCTCTATTTTTTTTTTCACCTCAACCACAGCCATTCGGTTTCCTCCTTCAACAAGTGGTTGCTCAAAAAATGTTCAATTAAGAAAAAAAAAAAAGCAGCACCTTTGAACACTTGTTTGTCTCTTTGCAAAGCCACCATAGGCTTCTTCTAAACACTTCTGAGATTGGCTCTGGTTAAACCATCCCGGGCTCCTGTGCTCGTACTCCCCAAGAGAGCGTGGTGAATCAGCATTCCTGAGCACATGAACCCCATAACCCGATGGGATTAAAGCAGAAGAAAACAGCAACAGCTGCAGTGCCCAAGCTGCCGAGGGAAACACGAGTTATGAGTTCTGCAAGGCTTGCTTGGGTGTCTCAGATCTAAATGCTGTACAGGAGGGTTTATTGTTTGGTTTGCTGTTTTTTGGCTTTTTTTTCCTGAGCGCTGCCGGTTTTGGGGGAAGCCTTGCATTGCAGCAGGATGGTGGGGTTGCACAAGTGTAACAGGCAGCTCTCCTCTGGGCATTTTTGAAGCTTGTTGATATTCAGATAAACAAACCTATTAATCTTTGAGAGCTCTAAGTGGATACCAAAGTCAATTCCCACTTGGGGTATTCTCAGGAAAAATGCTCTTATGTTCACCCGATGGGCACCGGTGCTGCCAAGGCTGCTTCATAAATCACTTCTGCTCTGGAATATTGTAAGGAATATGATTTTTTTGGGTGTGTGTGTGTGGAGAAATCACCTTATGCTTTCCAAAGTAATGAATCTATATAGGAAGAGTAGAAGAGTAGAAGCTCCTCCAGCCTGGTTTGGCAAGCTGATACCATCTCATCCCTGCCCTCTCCTCCATCCAGAGCAGCCACAGCACCCAAAGGCCCCCGTGTGGCAAAGGGATGGCCACCGGCTCTCGCCCGTGGTCCTGCCACACCCCAGCCTGCAGCGAGGAGGCTTCCCAGTAAGCAGCAAATATTGTGACTGCTGCATGACTGGGAGATGCTCCCACACTGCGAGCTGGTATCTAAAAACATGTCAGAGTGTCAGGAAGGGATTGGCACCAATTCCAGGCTTTGCTGTGGCGTTTGCTCTCATCAGGGATGGGTTATGGGGACCCTGAGCACCTCCACACCTCAGTGCAGTGAGTGGCTTCGCTCTGGGGTGTTTTGTATTAAAAGTGCAGGAAAGAAAAACCAGTTTGACCTGATTTGTGCCAGGTTCCAGATGATTTGTGTTCTCTACTTACATCCCCCAACCCGTTAACTGCTGCTGTCTCACCCAAGACAGGTTCATCTCCCCATAGTCGTTGCATTTGTTTAACTAAAGAGCTTTGCCTGATTAAAACAATTGGAAGAGCCGTTAATGACACCCATCAGTGTAAAACCCTGCGATGTTACTGGCCTCTAAAATCCCTGTTATCAGGTAGAGCTGGGCTGTGTTTAGATAACCTAAGAAATAGCACTCCCAGAAAATAACTGAATTCCTGAACTATTTTCTGTAGTTCGGATGGCAGGGCTGATCACAGCTCTATTTCTCCACTGCTGCTGCTGTCTCTGTTTCTCTCCTGCAGGCTTCATGCCTGTTCTTCAGCCCCCAGCTGCTGGTAAGGCATGGACAGCAGTACAACAGCATCTTCAAACGCATTCATGTTGTGGTGGGGACTGAGCTAAACAAACTTTTGCTCCATCTGGTCATTTATGCAACCCCAGAATGCAAAAAGCCCTTCTCACCAGCTCGAGGGATTTTTCACCCTGGTACCAAAGTCCAGCAGCCGTTTCATAACTGTACTTGTTGTGCCGTGCCACCATCTAGTGGTAATTCAACTAGAAACTGCATCTGGAGAAGCAAAGCAGCCGGAGCAGATCCTCCACCAGCAGCCTGCTGGGAAGCCAAGCTCTGCTCGGGGTGGCACGGGTGCAAAGTGCAATCTCATTGCCCAAGGTTGGTGGGAGTCCTCTGCTGATGAAGCAGAAAGACCAGCAGGTTAATTATAATGAGGTTTCTCCCACATGTGTGGTCCTGCTCTGCTTCTCGCCGTAATGAGTTGTTAGAAGTGTCCTTGCACTTGATGGGGCTCTGTGGCTCCATCACTTTGGTCCCTGCCCGACTTTGGAAAGCTGAATGTGGGGGAGGGATTGTGGAGGGGTGGTGGGGGTGAGAGCACAGGAGAGTGATGCACAACACATACACACAGCTCCAGCAGGGTTTCCAGGCATTCAGTCCCCAGAAGAGCTCTGCACCCATTTTTGACCCCTGTGAGCAAAGGCAGTTGTTGAGCCAGTGCACACACACCCTCCCCCCGCCCCCCAGGTGGGTGGCTGGAAATCACCTTGTGCCCCCTCATGCTGTGTGAAGGGGGCAGTCAGAGTTGCATGGCACTTTGGAGGAGCTCCTTTCTGCCTGGTGTAATTGAGAATAACCCAAATAACTGCTTTACTGGCACTGAATTGCTCCTTGAGCTGCCAGGGCCGTGTGTACCTGTGTGTGTGTCTCTCGGGGCTCCCACGTGGGCACCAGGTGTTGCCCAAGTCTGAAGAACAGATGCAAAGGGGCTAAAAAGCTGCTGTAGGCCAGAGGAGGCAGAGCTGGCCTCCTGTAACCAGCATCTTCAGGCATTTCACACAGAGAGGAAGACCGGGGGGAGGAAGGAGGAGTCTTAGACATGTTTGACCCCACTATGGGTGTTTCTCATGTGTGTGGGATGGACATGAGACCCTTTTCCATGGCCACTCTAAAAAATCTACAGATCTTTGCATTTGGAAGCAAAAGCCAATTAAATATAACCCTTGTCATAGCTGTAAATTAGATACTCCATGAATTGTCACAATAAATGAAACCCAGGTTTTGGCTGACATTTAAGTAAGCAAACGTCTTTTCCATATTGAAAATGCTGAGGTGGTTCCTTACCTGATTAAAGAACACATTGGCCTTGAATGCACTGCATGGTGCTAACTGACTAATCAAGGTAAGCAGGATCTTACAAAATCCTCAAGCAACAAAATTTAATTAGATGGAAGAGATTCAATTATGCTTTAAAGGGAACCTGGCTATGAGCGTGCAGGATATGGAAGGCAAATGTATGCAAAAGAATTTCATGGAAAGGAGCAATTATTTTATCAATAGAGCATGCAAAGTGACATTTGCTCATCAGTCCTGAATAGAAGCCCAAACAACTGAGCCTTTTAAGGAGGTGATACATGGACCAGCATGGATTTCAGCTGAATGTGAAGGATGAGACCCTCAAGCAAGTTTAAGTGAGTTTGATTAAATATCCATGTAGTTATCAACTGAGATTTTGGTCCCGTGACTTCATGATATTTGGCCTTGGATAATGGATGTTGTAACAAGGACACAGGACTTTGGCAGCAAGTGTATCCCAATTCATTAAGTTTTAGAAGTTAAACTGGTTATGAGTCTGAAGATGCTGGTTCTTCTTCCCGCAGCAGCTCTGCATAACGTTACTCCAATGAAAAAAGCACAGGGAAAAGTCAAACACTTTGCAAAAGAACACAGACATTTGAATTTAATAAATTATAAAATTAAAGATTCTAATTTGTATATACATTTTTAATATACAAGAAATGGCTATTTAATGCAATTTCTGTTAAGGCATATGTAAGTGAATGGAAGTTGCATATAGATATTCAGACGAACATAGCTAATAGTGTGCATTGTAGGTGAGTAAATAAGACATTAAATGCATTATGTAATAAAATAAAACGTAAAACCCTTTGAGGACTTGTAAAGCACCATTTCTAGATTCTCAAGATATCTGGAAGCATTCTATGGAGATGTTGTGAGACTCTAAATATTGAATGGATATATGAATATAAAAGTGATGCATTCATAATAGATTACAGAATTTTTTTTAAAGGAATGTTGGTGAAAAAAATGGCAGTAGACTGGAGCCAAAGGAACCAGAATTGGTTTGGGATATTTTTTTTTTCATGAGGGGCTATCACTTGGGTTTTAAGTTTAGACAAATGACAATTTAGAAAGCTGTGGACTTGCATGGTTATATCAGAAAATGCATTGCTTTAATGGGAGCACATTGCTTTAGCCCTCAGGTCTCTGAGATGGTCTCTGCAGGAATGTATTTACTTATAAATCTGCTTTCTGGGGATTAGGTTATATTAAAATACCACTTTCTGCTCATTATGTCTCAAAATGCAGTACCTGAGCAACAGCAAAACTGTTACAGAAATACTACGATGATGCTCTTGCCCTGTTACAGCATTGTAGAAGAGAGGAAACAATTGGCAAAGTTCAACTAGCCAAAAAATGATCAAGATTTCCACTGCATGACAAGGAACAAAGATCAGCTGAGAGCAAAACCCCACCTATTGCCTTGGGCTGCTTTTTCTTTATCTATAGAGCTCTGCTCTGTGTTTTCCAGTAGCAATGAGGTACATGTTCTCAGGAAACCACCATCATGGAGAACTGCTGAAAAAACAAACCACCTTCATGCCAGCTAGAAAAGAAGGCATCTTTCCTCATCTGAAGGGACCTTTTCTTCCCCCTCATACAGCAAGACTGTAAAGAGAAGGCAGCTGGTGGCTCTGCTTGATAAGGAGATGAACCAGTCTGTGTCCATCAGTGTCACGCTGACTTGAACAATCTAGACTGAAGCTGCTCCTTCAAATAGCATTTCAGAGTTCCTCAAATAACAGCTAGAGAAATATTCAACAGAATTAAAACCAGCAAGAAATAAATCAAATGAAATCTCCCCAAAGGCGAGACTGAGAAGGGAGCAAGCCCTTCCTAAATGCAAATGCCACTAGGCATTGTGTCGGGTCCCTAATGAACACCAGACCTAGCATAGCACCACACCAGCTTTCTGGAGGCTGCTTCTGCTCCAAGATGCAACAGAAGTTTCCACCTTATCTGGAAAAATGTTTTTTGCTTGCAGAAAGGTTACTTGAAGTTGCACCAAATAAATTCCTGCCCCACTTGCTATGGAGATACCACCTAAGAGTCCTTTGGACAGCAGAGGCTACTTGTAAAACAGCACCTGAGCTGTGGGTACCTCCTCCTGTGGGATTTCTTCACATTGACTGGCTAACTAAGCCTATTCCTGATGGTAAGGAAGAACAGAAACTATCAGATGGGTCAGAGAAATGGGTCTTCACAAAGTCCCACAAAGTAAGACTGGTACCCTTCTGGCAGCAAACGTCCACCCCCCCACTTGCGTGACTTCAAAACCCAACCCCTCCCTACCCTGGTGAGGGTTTTTCCTAAGTTTATCATATGCTTGGATGTGCTTCTAGGCTATGAAAAAGCTGGGAGTTGTGGTTTATTTTTATTGTCCACAGAGCTAGAAGCAGAATACTAACTCGAGGGGAAAAGATGAGTTTTACACTAACCACATCTGTGTAAAGGAAATGTGGAAGGCAATAAATACTCACTAAGTCTACAGGCTGGGAGCCCAGCTACAGCTTGTGTCTCCTGTGGCACAGCAGCTGGAATGATGTTGATTTAGACACGTCTTCCTTGTTTATAAATAGCATGGTGGGTTGGCTTTTTTTCCCTTCAGTGCCTCATTACTTGCATTGCTCTGTTCTGCACAGATGTGACCTGACCCTACGCTGTTCCTAAAACTTGTCCTGTCCGTAGGCAGCCCCAAGTCCCCCTGCACAAGGCTCCTGGGGCCAGCGTTGGCCTCGCCTGTGCATCATGGCCCTGTGACAGCAGTCAGGCCACGGAGTGGGGCTGAGATGAGCAAAGGCTACTGCGTGGGCAACTACAGACAAGCAACCTCCAACTACAGGAAAATTCTTCGTGTCTCATGAGTTAAAGTCTGAGGCAAGACTCCTGCCACTGCCCCAGCCAACCGCTGCTCAGTGCTGCCAAACCAGAACAGATTATTTGTTGCTTGCGCTGGCTGCTGATTTCCATCTGCAGCCACATCTGCTTGGCCCAGCAGATGATTCCCAGTGCTCTGGACTTTTACCAGGCCCATTATGCTTCCCAGACTTCATGGTCTTCAGTGTAACTCCCACCTCTACTGTCAGAGCTGCTCTGAAACACTCTCCCAAGTGTCACCCTGGTCCTCAGAAGGGATGCTTGATGCCATCACACCAGATGAAAACATTCCTTCTTCGCTCTGGCTAGTACCTCTATAAAGGATTTTTCTTAAAGCAGGTTTTGTCCTTCAAAGACTTCTGGCCACAGCTCAGGCCAGAACAGTTCAACATCTCAGCACTGCAGATTGCTGCTCCTGCAGGCTCCCACTCCTTCCCCGCAGGACTGAGCACCTCATTCAGCTGTGGTGGTCGAGGGCAGAAGGCAGGGTCGCAGGAAGCCACATGTGGTTCACCTTTCAATGCTTTTGAAGCTCCTTGCCAGCAGCTGGGCCACAGAAGAGCTTACACATTGCTGGAAACTCAGCACGTTGCCAATAATTCTGTGACTGTACATACAGGCTCATTACTGGCGCTGCTTCAAACTAAGACCAGCTCAGGCTGGAGGATGAGATCTTACTCTCAGACTGGAAAATCTCAACTAGGAGCCATCAGACCTACCTAGTGGTAAAAGGAGGATTTCAGGGAAGCCCTGGGCTCTGCAGGAGGTTTACCAGCAAAGAAGAAACACATGGAAGAGTCCAGGCCAGGAGACAGAAGAACTGCTCAGATGCCACCCACAGCAGGAACCAGCCCATGCTCCCTGTCTCTGCGGTGTTAGAGCCAAGCTGAATTCATCTTCTGATCTCCAACCAGGAATTCAAAATGACCTATGAAAACCATGGTGACCCTGAGGGGTAAGGAAGTACCCAAAGGGTTGTCAGGTTACACATCTTAAAGTTTCTAGCAGACTTGGTACTGTGAGTACGTGTGTGTGTGTGGATGTATGTCTATAAGTAAGGGCACAGCTAACAATTGTTCACTTCTGCACCAATAAAGCTGTCCTAAGGAAAGGAAGATCATGCAAAATGTTTTCCTCCAAAATAACCTCATCCTATGGGAGGAAAAAAAAATGCAAAGCACCAGAGAAAAGGCAACAAGAATCCAGTCATCTTTAAGTTAAACAGTATGTGGGTAGAGAAAAACTCAGACCGATAAAAAAAAGCACCAACCAACAAAGATCACTGAGGCTGTTGCATTACCAAAGAACTATCAAAAGTATGGATAATTGTAAACAGAATGACTAGGATGTTTTCAGTCCAAGTTGGCTGGATCTACCCCACTAAATGTCTTGCACATATTCAAAAGTTTAGGAGAACCCTTTGAACTTGTTTCTGGAAATACATAAACTACTGTTTGCCAGTTTTTAATTTACACATAAATATATGGCTACAGAATTTCCTATGTGTTTTCTTACGCAGTCCTGGTTAAGAAAGCTATGTAAGCACATGCCTGGCTGTAACCACAGGAGCAGCTCTACCAAAGTCAGCTAAACTTAGGCTGGCATGTCCTGAAACACCTTCCTGAACCGGGGGCCGAGTTAGTGCCTGGGTTGATGCAATGCACAGAAGCATCACAGGATTGCTGACCACCTGCTTGTCAGTGTTAAAGGGATTTATTATGTCTTGGGACTCTTCCTCCATCCTAAGTGTAACTCCCGTTACTATTCCCAAGCAGTTTTACACAAGCATAGAAGACTTAAAAGTGCCCATAAACAAGAAACCTGCTAACCTGGCCTAGGTGTTAGGGTTTGTTTGGATTCAGTGAAATGCTGTCATATTGCACTAATACTCTACCGTACCCTGTGAACCCAGCCGCCAAAGTGTTCAGATTAGCACTTGTGAAACAATCTGTCATTTCCATTTATAGTAGGCTTTAGAATTTGGCATCTCTGCCATAGCACCACTTTGATTTTTCCTCATTTTTTAGTCTCTATGACGTGGGCAAAACTATGATGTTGGTAACATCTCTATAAGAGAAAAACATTGTTTGTGCCATATTTCCATTTTAGTTTATTTTCCTAAGAAGAGTCTCTTTTTTCCTCTTCTCCGCAATCAGCTCCTGAATTCTTTGATTCCTCGTCCTTTCATAGGGGATCCTCCTCCGGGTAATGATGTTGTGCTGTGATACTTCGTTATCCAGCCCATCGATTTTATAGGGGACATCCACTGCATTGATTTCTGGGTGCTCCTCGGTTGCGTTGGAAGGAGGTGCACGTGTTTTGGAAACAAGAGGAGGGCTGGTGGCAGACTGTGTGGTGGACACTCCCATGGGAGGGCTGAGGCTTGTCAGGAGCTCCTCCTCAATGACATTATTCTTATTTATGTTAGAACTGGTTACGTTGTCGTCCTCTGTGATGTTGCTGTACATATTACAGGACTTGCAACACAGCTTATTGTAACCAGGAATGGAGCAGTAACGAGAGAGAACCTCCATGCGACAAAACATTGACTTGTCTCCTTGACAATGATCTTCTGAAAGAGAAAAAGGGAACAGATAAATAAAGAGCATCTTCACATTAATAAGAAAAAGAAATGCAGCTGAAGCTTTGGCAGTGGGCAGAGGGTTTGGTATTTAAAGTGGGAGGGAAAACAGGCAAATGAGCCTTCTTTAGGCAGAAGCAGGCTTAATATTGAACCTAAATCTCAATTCACTTGAACTGGCCCCATCCACGCTATAGATTGTAACGCTCTAATTTTTGGCTTCACATTCTGCAAGTGGCAGGGCTGAAGACCGTGCAGCCCCACTGATGTGTGCTCCTGCCTTGGTTTAGAGCTCAAAACACACCAATAGTGCTGCATTGTTGCTAACGCTACATTAAACTCCCAGAAAGTCATCAAGGTTTATATTGAGAAATATTTTTCCTCCTCTTCACTCCTTTTAGTGTTTTTCTGCAACCTAACAGTGCCTAACCATGGTCAGGGGTATTTTATATATATATTTATATTTATGTAGACTGCCTCAAGAAAGTCAAGTCTGTTTCTATGTGTACTGTGTAACACTCTGAATTAATCCATCTCCCACTGGAGAGATTTCTTTGGCCAGGTACCTCTATTCTGAAAACAGCCTGAGCCCATCTCTTGCTCAAGAGAAAAGTGATGCAAGTAGTATCAGGCTTTTCTCCCCCTCCTAGAAGGGAGCTGATGTTCTCAGAACAACAAATTCCAGTGGGATGGAGCCACTGGGAGTGACTGGGAGCCTCAGTACCACATCACTGACTGCAAAGCTGTACTAAGAGGGAAAGACCAATAATCAATAGGCTTTATGCTGCCAATAGCTGTTACAACAATCTGTGCTATCACAGAGGGGTGACGGCAGATCCTGATCTTGCTGAAATACAGGTGAAATGTAGGCAAAGGCATTAAAGGGGAGCTGGTCACATTGTTTCACCCTCTGAGAAACATTAATAGGCGCCTACTCAGAGATTGCTCAAGCCCTTGTGCTTTCGGCTCAGAGGAGCTAGGGGACCACATGAACTGATAGATGGTGAGGGGTTAGCAGGATCCTTGGAGAGAAAGCTATCTGTCCTTCATCCTACATGCACGCTCTACAGCTCCTGTGCCTCCAGGCTGAAGTGATGGAGCCAGGACCTATCAGGAACTGCAGTGAAGGAAAATTCCCAACACACAGCCCATGCTGAAAGAAAGAGGAGTCAGAGAGCTTGCAGGAGAGGAGAAGGCTGAGGAGAAGGGCAGACTGACCAACACTTGGCATGATCAGTAACAAAACATTTTCTCTGTGACCAGAGTCCTGAGACAGAGATGAAATCACTTCTGCCTCTCTCCCTGCTCTTACTACATTTCCACCTACTCTTACAGTAAAGGATGAGTAACTCCAATTACTCGCCTTTATTTAGAGCACACCCGATGGCAGACAGTGTGCTCGAGTCAGCGTGTTACTGGAGCTCGTATTTCACCACCCTGCTACAAACACTGACTTACCCTGTCAGCAACCTTACATCAGAGCAGAGAGCCAGAGCAGATTAAGAGATACCAAGTTGGAAAGTGTAGGTGCTGCCTCTTCACTCATCCTCAGTTAACAAAATAGGGCATTATAGGTGTTTAATTGGCAAACATAGCAGTCTAAAATTAATTTGTTGCTGCTGCTGCTTTAAAATGCTAGTGCTGGCTGAGGAAGGTGGAAACATCTTCCTTGTGTTGTATTTATGCCCCAATTGTTGCAGAAAAGCAAAGTCCTGGTTCCTCTTTTCAAATGTGTCAATTCATTTTCCTAGCTTTCAAATGCTAAACTGAGATGCTGCTGAAATAAAGAACAACTTCTTCCTTAGGAACCTAAGAATAGCGCCTTAGTTTTGGAGACATTTTCAAACCAGTCTTTAAGAGCTGGAACTGTTCATCTCTGCATGCACAACTCTCTACAAAGGCCTGCATGTACCTATAGAGTTTTATATAGATTTTTACATACCAGGATGGGGTCCCCTTTGAACATTTTGCCTTGCGTTGCATGACCTTAATGCAAGCTTCTCCAAATGACTTGCAAAATAAAAGCCAACATTAAATGTAGTTTCAACAAGGCAGATCTGTGCTTGGCTTTGTGAGAATCACTAAAAGCACCTTTAGAAAAATGTTTCTTTTCCTAGCCAAAATATGTAATGTCAAGCTTAAAAACACATGAAAATGAAGCTGCATTATGTAATATGTTTAGTGACATCTGATAAGTTATATAAATCAACTCTGTAACTTATGAATGGCAGAATGAAATTTTTATCCTCTATCCAAACCAAAATATCCAGATTTGCTGAACTTTTATTTATTTTTACTTGCAGTATGCATGACAGACTGGAAGTATATCTTCAAAACATCAGTAAGAAAAAAATAAATCAGTTTCACAGTCACTTTGGTACACATTAGTCTCATAAAAAAATATTGAAAAGCAAACTGAATTGGCACATCTTTAATATTATGTTAAATACATACAAAACACTAATAAAATATCCCTGATAAACCAAAGTGCATATAGACATAGTGCACAATGCCCAGATACCTTATTGCACCATTCTCTATAGCCACCCATCTCTTGAAACATCACTAAACATTGTCTATTTAAAGGTAACAGTCATGAATATATTTATACAGTTAAACACCAATTATTTTACATAACAGTATTCAGTGCCAGATACGTGTCTTTGCTTTTTCACCTTGTCATGTAGATTGTTAACATGTTTCAGGAAATTATCATATTAACAGCAAAATTTAAATATGTGATCACATGATAATGACAAGTTTGAAGTGCTACACTGTTGACGACCCAACGATTCAAAAATGCCACTTTTCCAAAGAGTATGAGCAATGCAATAAGGTAGTAATTGGCTCCAAGACTGCAGTTTTAAAGTTGATACACTTCTACTATTGGTACTGACTGTCACAAACAGGTTTATGACTCGTGACTTCCAAATCTCCAACACAAACACGGAAGGTGAAACAGGAATGCCAGTTAAATATCAGTAAGTCAGGTCACAATCCTGCCATGAAGATATGGATATGCACTGTGCAAATTAACCTCGGATTAAATTTACTGCTTCCTAATAGGTATCATTCAAGTAAAAACACTCCGTATGAAGATTAACTCAAGGTACCAGTGTACTCTTTAAAGCTGGATCTGGTAACTTAATGCCATTTACATTTCAACATTAAGGCATTTTTCTAAAATTCTTCTTCTAAGCAAAAAAAGCAATAAAAATTGAGGTAATTCTGTAGTAGTTCACACTGTTATGTTTGCCAGTTGACACATCTATAGAGCACACACACACACACACAACCGCACCAGTCAAGTCAGACATGCACATGGTGAAAAAAGACCAAAGATGGAATGAGTATAAACAGCTCCGTGCTGAGCAGCTGGAGACATCATAGTCAATGAAAACATCATATTGCCTCCGCCAGGTTAAGAGAAACACCACCACGCAACCTTCAACATGGACCACCATGCTTCGGTTTGGTTTCTAAAGTGAAAGTATGCAAAACTGGCAAAAAATGGTGCGATGGGCAAAATGAATGCAGCTTTTCTCCAGGAAAAATATCTCCAACCACCACCAGGAGTTTGGCAAGAGCAGATGGTGTTGTAGCAGCATGGAAAGTACCAACAGAAACCGAGCTTCTGTCTCCCAGTGAGCCCTCCACAGGTCACAAACATCAATGTGAGGGTCAGGAATAAAAAATGAGGAGCAAGGATGAGTAAAGCAATGGCACCGCAAAGGGAAATGGCACGGAAAAATTCTTTCACTCATCAGACTACCCTGTCAGTGAACTGAAACTATAGTTATGAGATTTAGGGTTTTTAGATAAAGGAGAACTTTAGCACTACAAGGTGTCATTATTGTGATGTGATCACATTCACAATAAGTTCTCAGTTTTGCTATCAAACTGAACATCATGAACCAGTACGAGCCTTTTTTCACCATCACCAAGCAACAAGCAAACCGATCCCAGCTCCCTTCCAGAGGACTGCAACATACTGTGGAGACCCAACTTCACACACCCAACACTTCAAGACCTCCACCGCCAGTGCTGCGCAAGCTCCAGAGAAGAAAGACACCGAGCACCAAGTGCCTGGTGTGAAAAAAAGATTCAGCCCAAGATTTAAACTTGGCAAAGTCAAGGGAACTTTCCGCATAGAGAGAAGAAGAGAGCAAAAGGCAAAGTCCACATTCGATGTGGCATGCATTTAAGGGCAAAGGCAGAGTTATAAATGGGTCTTTTACTTGAAGATATTTTCTGGATGGGGTAGTCTGGATCAGGTCTTGACAGCCATTGTATCATGTAGGTTTTCTTTGAAGGATCAGAAACATTTCCTTGAATAGAGGGGAAAAAAAGATGTAACACGTTAGCATTAATGAGTTGACCTGTGGATAAGCTCAGAGTGAGTGGGCTCTGATGGTGAAAGAGACCGGGGAAGGACTATGACAAGGCTGTGTAGTTTTGGGCAGAGAGTGCAATTATGCCAGTTTGTTAGAACTTGTGCCCAGCACTTCACAGCCAACTCTGAAGACAGCCCAAAGGCCAGTTCTCCAGCAGTACTTCTCTCAGAAGCGTTCAGTATGTCCTGAGGTATATCCACTCTAGCTTAGTTACACTGCCTCTTTAAAACCTTTGTACTGCAGAGCATAATTGACAGCTTGGTTCTAATTAATTTGGAATCAAAAGCTACCCTGAGAAATACATCAGGAATAAAAGAAAAATATGAATTACTTAATAGTAGGAATATGTAAAACTATCTCACAATTATAATTTGCAAACAGCTGAAAAGCTAAAAAGGATAAAGGCATTAGTGCCCTGGATTAAGTAGGAATGTATTATACCTCAAAAAAATTGAATTAACCTCTGAAGATAACTTGTGCTTGACAGAACAGAAAAGAAGCCTGGAACTGGGAGATGGGGAAAGCAAAGAGGCATTTTTGTACATGATGCCCTTGATAAGCCACAAGCCAGCAGCCTCTTGCTAAGCCCAGCACATCTCAGGGGCGCAGGGCTGGATTCAGGCACTGTTTCTCACCCAGGGGAGCTGTTGTCTTCTGGCTGGATCCAGCCATCACCGCTGTGCTGGGGTCTGCCCCAGCCTCTCATCCTGTCCTGGGGCACGCTCTGCACCATAAGAAGACAACAACAATGTGCCCAAGAAGACCATCAGCCACACAACAGCTCTACACTTGGAATGTCTGCTCAAAACTGGGGCTGTGAAGGGCTATCTGCCACCCCTTCAGTGAAGGCATTTCAAATAAATGCAACCAGGATATTTTTTTCAGCAAGTAATATATGCTAGAGAAGACAGGCACTTACTTGGACATGGAGGTAGTCTGCAAATCCTTACAGTCTCTGGTTTATTTTCTTTACAAAGGCCAATAGCATTGTCCCTGGTGCGGCACAGGACCGGGCGATCCTGTGTGCCGTTGCCACAGCTGACGGAGCACTGAAAGGAGATGCACCAGTTAGACCCCAGCCACCCTTTGGAAACAATTCATTAAAAATTACTTATTAAATTTCAAACCCCTGCTCTTGATTTGAGCCGACATGGTACAATATTTGAACCACTGCAGCACCCACAGTAGCTAAGAGAGAGAACCAGCACATTTTGTGGTGTAGCAGTAATGGTGAAACGCTCCAAGAAAGAGCTTATGGTCTGAGCAATAAAGAAACAACAGCAAATGTGAGGCATCTGTTCACAGTGTGCACCAGGGATGGCGTTGCTTGTGACAGCTATTCATGCCAGTGAGGATAAAAATTGTTTGTGCTTATTTGCATGGCAGAGTTCCAAAATAAAATGTTGTATCTCCAAATGCAGCCACGTTTCTTAAACAATTTAATGGAGAAATGCTGAGACAAACTGTAAGGACCCGTGTATCAAAATTATAAGAGTGATTTAATGTTGCAATATTCCACTCACATTTCTTGCTTTTTTGGTGACTGCCAAGGTTTGCAAGTATGAATAGGTGGAGTTCCTTACTGCTCTAGTAAATAACTTAGCAAAAACCAGTCTGTGCACAGTGGTATTGCATTTCTTGCTCACACAGTGAGTTAGCCAAAGAGCCAGGGATGGAAAGCACAAAACATCCAGCTCCTGACACGTATTATGGGAGTAATGGAATCCTGTGTTGTCCATAGCAATGGCAAACAAAAAAGGTTCATGAATAGATGCCCTGTATTTCCACAGTAAACTCAGTGAAAAAACAGTGCGCTTTAGGCTACGGACAGAACCTTATGATGGTGAGCATTGCTTGAGACCTCCAGAAAAAGACTGACCTGTGACCAGGGTCCTATTCTCCACTGCCCTGGGCAGAGCTCCCTGTTGCAAGGCCTCCTGCCTTCTGGACGGTCGTTGTTGCAGTACTTGGTATGAACAGACCGATTTGTGTTATCGTGGAGGGGTTGGATACACCGGACAGATCGCACTTGATATCCTGTTTTCCCACAACTTTTGCTGCAAGGCTCCCATTCTCCTGTAACCCATCTAGGTCAGCGAAAAGAGAAGAAGTTGAGTAAAATTCTCTCTCTCTCTAGTTGAGTTCAAACTGTCTGTTGAACTGCGACTCTTAAACACAGGTTTAACAAGATGTTAATACTAGTTCTGATATGGAAAAAGAAGAAGATATGAAAAAACATAAGCAGTCATGGTGAGGGTTATTTGACCATGTCCCTGAAAAATCAGTAATAAGACCCAGCTCTTTAAAATTACTCCTTCATTATCTCTCAGATAAGCATTATTCTTACTTTGTTTCACTTGCTTTGATTTTAAGCTGGCCCTTCCAAGATTGAACATCAAAATATGGTAGTTTTTATGCCAAAAGCAGCCACCCAAGGGTGCTGCTGAGCTTCCCAGGTCCTGGTGCATGTGCTGTGCCTTGTCTCATATTGTAGCATGCAGCAGCCATCCCCACAGCTGGTTCCCACAAGAGTGAATCCAAAACATCTGGGTTAAAAATGCAGCTCCAGCCTGGATACTCCATGGACCATGTCCCTGGCCATGCTAGACACCATCTGCACTGGCAAACCCAGCTATGCCATCCATGCTGTGTGTGCTAAGCTTGGGCAAATCGGGGTCCTCAGCACCATGAATGTTTGGTTTTGGGGAAGGCAACACTTCACTGAAAATCAGAAGGTCTGAGTTCATAATGTGCAAATCAGTTTGGCCTCTGAAAAATGAAACCTATGGTTTGTACTGTGGCATAGTTGAAAACTTCACTATCATCCAAACTGGCTCGAGAATTACAGCTACAAATTGTAAAGAAATTAGAGAAAAGCAACACAACCAGGAAGGGAATTTATGTAGACTACTGAAAGCTTGGTTAAAATCAAGTAAATGAAGATACACAGCAGTCTATAAATATTTACAGAATGCAGAGATATGCAAGAATGAAATACTGTTCAATGTAAACAGTATTCATGGAATAAATTTAACCAAAAATATATATATAGTCTGAAGTAGTATCCGGAGTTTGAAGCAACTGTCCTAAAGTACTCATAAAACTCTGGGTCTAGAAGTCAGGAAATAGCATGGGCTCAAGGCAATGCACTAAATGCTTGAGTTAAACAAAAAGTAAAGTGGCAATTTCACCCAACTTTCTCTTTGTAGCCTATTGAAACCACACAGCTGTGGCGGACGGCGAGTGCTGTGGAGCACAAAGCCATGAAGCCTATGGTGATTTCTGAGACAAAGATGATTTTTTTCCCCAGCAGTGAAGCAGCAGCATATTAGTGTAGTGGGTGTCACAGAGCTTCATAAAATCTCTTAAATAATTGCCTCTCCTATGTACAAGTGCAAAAAGCTCCAATGCCATTCTGTGGAAACAGAATGTTCCATATGAAACGTTCAGGAATCTAAGTACAATTTAGGATCCTATTGAGTCTTTGTTGTACCTGGGTCCAATTATATTTGCAGCTGAAAGAAGAATACAGTCCTTTCCAGAGAGCCTGAGATATGGTTGGGTCATTACTTCAGTTTTCCAATAAATAAATGTTAAACCCTGACCCATGCTGAGTTTATGGGGCACAGTTTCTTGACTTTTCTCTCTTTCAAACCTTTTTGGAAAGGAAGTTAGGAAATACTGCGTGGTAAGTTCTACTTATGTGCTGTGCTTCCTGGAATCTAGACTTGGTCCCCAGAGATAAAAGCTGGGATCCACAGACTTTTTTCTTGTTGCAGTATCAATACAAGGAATATATGAGTCCTCCATGTGGAGTAATCTACTGCCGGTCAAAGAAAGCCCCTGCAAAATGTGAATTAAAATATGTATAACACTTGACTATGTATAGCAAAGATGAAGGTACACCAGGCAGCCAGAGAAATCTAACAAGTCAAATATTTTTCCCTATGTTTAAATATAAAAATATATGCTGTGAACTTTAGGGATATTTGGATTTGAGAGGCTGTATGACATTGGTTTTCTTATGTAGCACTTGGTCAATTTGTTCTTACATGGTTAATTCACACTGTATAAAATCAACTGGTATAAACTGATTTTATGTCTATAAATATACCTCAAGATGGCCTGAACACAAATGTCTGGATGGAGACAGCACTTCTTTTCTAATCCAACTTATTTCAGAAGTAATAGGAACCAGCAACCCCAGAAATAGTATTTCCACAAGCAGAACACAGCACCACAATCCCACAGCTCTGGGTCTCCGCAAGAAAGCTTGGAGGTGGAGTTTAAGCCACCTTTTTGGGTGTAACACCTACTGCAGCTGGTGCTGAGCCGTGGGTGGGCAGTGATGCTTACATGGGCTGGGAGCACTCCTGAAGGTTGCACACCCTGCGGATGGGCTTAGGCTTTTGGATCAACTCGCAGTAACTCCGATGAACCATCTTGTGGTCAGTCTTCCTCCGGCAGCCGTACTTTGTGAACTGGTAGCCTGAGGAAAGACACTCCTCTTATTTCAGTCCTGGTAGATCTTACATAGGACTCAGGTTTCAAGACAGCTGCATATACACTGTCAAAGGTTGCAGTTAGAACTACGATAGGAACTGTAAATTGAACTGAATAAACACTTATTCATCTAGATTTAGCACCCAGAAATGCTCCCCCCCTTTATTTTTCACTACAGGGTATAGCAAGGAAAACATCTAGCATTTCAAAAACTTTCTGCAAACCTGCACAGCCACACTCTGGCATCGTGACCTGCCCATCAGCCTGGGGAACAGCATCAGGGTAAGCATATGGCCCCAAAAGCAGGGGTTTCCCATGGCAAGGTCCACATTGCAGGATGCAGGTTTACGAAGGGCTGCCCCATGACACCCTGGGGTTTGGCACCATTGCAGCTTGGAGACCCTCATCCAGATCTTGTACATTTGTACAATTTTTTAGTTTCATAAACATAAATCAGAAATGAGCCACCCCAACCATTCAACTCAGATTTTTAACTCCATTTGCTATTTATTTAGCTATTTCTTAAGTAAAACCCTCCCATACTCCTGGGTCTTCCTGATGTCTCCTAGCAATGAATTCCGCACATGACGTTCGCTCTATCAGTTTTCTCTTAATAAATTTTGAATGCTGTGGGGTCTTATTTTTACCTCCTCCACAAGGTCTTGAACATTGGGACCATTTCTTCAGAGCCCATTCATATGACACCGAGACCTCTTCCAAAACATTATTGTTATCTACATTCAAGGAATCTTCATGGATCATGTACTTGTAAGTCAAAGATATCTTGGCACCACCGTGAGGAATCACCTGGTAAACCAAACAGATGTAGGGAAAATAAGATTTGAAAGACGGATATCAGAAGCTATGTGAGATGACGTGAAATAGGAACCATCATGGCTCAGATATAAAAACATCCCCAGAGGGATTTAAACCTTTTAGCTGCAGTCAACACTTCTTTTTTTACTCTGATGAAAAAGTATCTCTATCCTTATGACACAGTTTCTAAACTGCACATTAAGAAAGGCTGTTGTTGATTTAGACTGATTTTTCTTGCCAGCATTGGACTGACTTCACTATACCAAATTTTTTCCACATCCCATCATAAAGGAAGGAAATGTTGTACTAAAATGATAATGCATAGCTCCACTGAAAGACAAAGCACATTCAAACACACAGACAACTGAAAGCAGTGAAAAAAATTGCTTATATTTCTGATACAACACAAACATCCTTACGATCATCCTGGGAATTCTGTGAAGCCTGATACTTAATCCTGACAGAAATATAAACTATTTAGAAAGAGTTTTCTCCATCGCACAGCACTAAGGCAAATGCAAGAAAGCAGAACTCAACGTGAACAAAGTGCAAAATATTGGTCCTTTGAAAACATAATATTTATCCCTCCTCTGACATTCAGCTGGTGTAGATCAACACACTACAGCTGCTTTCAGAAGGATTCTGAATCAACCCACCCCTACTCACTGTAGTCTATTGTTTGCTGGTCTGCAATGAAAAAAGAATATAGTTGGGTGGGTTTGAGAACAGCAGAACTGGCTGCACCCTGACAGAGTGAGCCTGGAAGCACAAGAATCCTGCATCTGCCTTTGCAGGATACATTTTCAAAACATGGACAGGAGGAGGAGCTATTAGGTCTATCTGAAACAAACAGTTTTGACCTTTTTTAACTAATGCTGACATGTCAGATGTGATAAGTAAGCTGGAGAGTCTTTACACAGTGGCTATTGGCTCGGCCATCCGCAGGAAGTAATCAGGAGAGCTGGTTGCTCAACACATAACCCTGAGTTATAACAACTCTTGTGCAGAGCAACGAATTAGGAGACAGGAATTAAAATACATTTTCTATTGTCTTGTAATTGAAGCAGATGTCTTCCTGCAACTCACAAGAGGAATCTAAAATATATTATAGCACAATATGGCTCTGTAACCCTGACATTGTGTTCCGTGGAAGATGGTTTTCATTTGACTTACCAGAATAACTATCCCATTACGCAGTGGTCCCATGGTCTGCACGGTTTCTCTATCATCATCATTCCGATACTCCCACTCCACACCCATGTCAATAAATACTTTAGAGTCTGGCACATAGTTGTCTTCACTTAGAATTAATTTCCCAGTTTCACGATTTTTAATTGCTAGGAACAACATAAGAAGAGTGAATACGAGCAGTTCCATTCTCAGTTTTGTTCTGCTCTTGTTCCAGTGAAAGGTGAAAAAAAGGCCAGTGTGCATTTTCCCTCTGTTCCCTCACAGGTTTGGAAAGACTTTTTCAGGTGTTTCACTGAATTGCCAATGCTTTTCTGCTCAGCTCCAGAAACATCAGTGGTCTTTTCTTTCCTTGCCAGACAAATGAGGCCAGCGCGACTGCACCGCGTGCATCCGTCTGCCTGCTCCCGACTAACAACTTCTGAATCCACTGGCCAAATCTGAGCCAATTTGACAGCCAGTGGGGGTCCCACAGCTCCTCAGCTCTTTTACAGGTTGCAAGGCAGCTCAGGAGGCTGTTACTGCTCGATGAAAGAAAGGCGACTGGGCTAAGCCCCAGCAGGTCCCCACAGAGAGAGAGAGACACTAGAAACTGCATTAATTCTCCTGCTCAGATCCAGCTGTGACACCGACACAGCCCTGCTTAACCTCCTGTTGCTTCACAGGCACCTGCCATTGCACACAGTGCCTGATTCCTCTGGTTCAGCTGTAATCAATGCCCCATCCTTCACCCAGAGAGACTTCAGCCACCTTTGTATTAGGACTCTTGGTTTTCTCCTGAGATGGAAAATTTGCTCTCCTTGGTAGAAGACACGGGGACTCTTTGTTATGTACCACCAGATTTTATGTCCCTTCTCTCCCTAGCAGCTACCTGAGCATCCTGCTTCCTCAGTGCTGGCCTCGATAACCAGCAAGCTGCTCGTGTCCCCTGTGTATCACTTACCCCACATCAAAAGAAGAACCTTGTGTAAATCAGCGAGCAATTGCTCTGCCCATCCATGGGGCAAGGCTGCACGGAGCAGCCAGGGAAGGGTTGGCTGGTGAGAAGTTGGAGTGACTCACGATACAATTAGCAGGCCATTCGCTGTGAATCTACTTCCCATTAATACCAGCCTACTAGATGCTGCTTCACATTGATTACAGGGCACTGTGAGGAGCGGATTTCAATTACTTTCTAAGCTGTGTGATTGATCGGGCAGCCCTGCATCAATACTGTTAGCAACGGGGCAGAACCTGAAACAGATCTGGATGTAGCTGGGAATTGACTGAGGATGGGAAGCACATTATGAGAGATGCGCACGAAGATAATACATTGCATCCCATAATGTAATTCAGCTCCTCTTCCAGCAGCTGTTGCACATGCACATGCCAATGCATGGATCTTCTGGCTGGGACACGGGGGAACACAGCGCAGGGAAATCAAATTGACAAACAAGTTTCCTAATTTAACATGCTTAAAGGAGGTACATGGTGTGGGAGGATAATGGGTATCCAAATGCATAAACACATTGTGAGGCTCCAGAGACAAAAATAAACAGCAGAAAAAAAATATTCTGACTGAAAATTTTCCTACTTGTTACTTACCAAGATTGTGACTGGTGGCGTCTGTTTCCTGTATAAGTAAATGTCTCGCACCAACAGGAATTTCAAACATCTTAATGTGCCCTTTATGTAGTATTTGAAAAGATAGTAACGGGTTAGTATGCCACAAACAGGAAGAGTCTGTCTTAGGTTTTTAAATAAATCTTATTTTCTAAAAACAGGGTGTACTACAGCAAGCTGAACCTAATCCAGCATCATTCCCATCCCTATTTCTGGGATGGAACATAACAGGGACAAAGGGCTTTGGGTCAGAAGAAAAATGCCTTAAGTATCATCAACAAACTGACTGCTTCAAACTAAAATGGGCCTTGAGTGCCAAATGCATTCACAGAGAGAGACCATGGAAGCCCCTGTCTGATAGTGAGTGATGACGACATATTCTTGCAGCATTCCAGTGACTCCAACAGCAGCACAAGTAAGCCCACATCTCTCCAACATGGAGCGCTGAAGCTCTTCTCTATGCATGCACAGGCCCCGATATCAAAAGACTTAACTGACCACTGGACAAAAGTCTTATTTTCAAATTCTAGAAACATCTCAAAATAAAGTCCAGAGAGTTTATTGGAATTAGCAATGCTGTAAATGACTTGTGATTGCTCTGGTACTTTCCATGACACATAAGATATCCAAGAAAAATAACCCGAATTCCCCATGACAAAACACACTGAACACACTGACCTTGTTTCTTCGGCACTCTTGAAAACGTTCCTTTCACCACTTTGCAGTGGGAATTATCTCCTCCACAAACACCACACTTATCTTCCTGCTTTGTGGAACCTATGACCCTGTCACACCCAACTTTCTGTGCACAAGAGAGAAAAAGTGTCATTCTTATTCATCCATGCTTCAATTCAAATAAGCCTTCACTTCAGACAGGAAAACCCAGACTTCTGCTTCAGCAAAGAAGTACAAAATGCAGTATTTTCCTGAAAGACCAAGATCTAAACAGATTTTAATACTTCCAGCTCCAATAATAGCTGTCAATCAGGTGATTATATTTTTACATTATGCTTCTCAGTGGTCCCCTTACTGAAGGAAAGCAGGACAGTTAAGGAAAAGCTCTTAAGCCTCAGCTTATCTTAAAGCAGATGCTTAAATTCCAGGAGAATCAAGGCATCTATGTGAGGACATGCACCTCCACCAGTGCTTTGCTAAGTCAGAGCCTCTAATTCCATCGAAAGATGACCTGCAGCAGATCCCATCTTAGAGGAACTGTCACTGATTTTTTAAAAATAGCATGATCAAATACAGAGGGAATGCACATCAGCCATATCTTAACACCACTTTCCTTGAAAGCTGCTGCATATTCCTATTTCATTGTACATTCCACCCCCACTAAATCTCAGCAGGAAAAGCTTTCATTGAGAGCTAATTGTAATAGTTCATCTGAAAATACTGCACTAAAGATTACTTGTGTAGGTAGGCACTGTTGGAATTGAGTCACATGCAATGTGACAGCAACTGTGAATATCACACATAATATTGTGACAATAATCCTAATGAAATCTCCTCCTTCTCCAAAGTGTTATTGTACTGAAATAGTCATTCTTGGAGAGAAACTCAAGCTACCACTTTAATTGTTTTCACGACACTAAGCTCTGAAAGAAGCCATCAAAAGCCTACCAAGCAGTCTCCTCGCACGCAGATGCTGTAGGCGTCTTTGTAGGAGCAGCGGGTCCCATCATGTACCATCCTTTTCATATACACCACGTCCCCCGTTTCCTTTGATTCACAATACAAGTGGCACCTTTCTTTAGCTGCAAAATAAAATGACCCAAATTGTGCGTGTTCAGCTCTAACAGTTTAGTTGCTGACACTGTGAGCAGCACTTTCAATAGTGTTAGCACTCGCTTCTTCCTCGCATACATCACAGAACATAACACGGGACCCCATAAATCATCAGTGCTTATCCCCTTTCAAAGGCTGTGGGATCATTTGAGAACTGCTGCATCAGAAAGCACCCATGTGTCATCATTAGGAGGCAGTCTTAAAAATAACAGATCATTTACTTTGATGGGAGGAGGCCTCCATTTAATCCTTTGTCAGATGATGCAATCTGGCAGAGCTTTCCGCAGTCTGCTACATGACTACCTGTGAGAGATGCAGGTTTCTGCATCAGTTTCTCCTGCACTGCACTTCAATCTGAAAAAAGCAAAAGTCAATTTGCCATTAAAAGCAGCTGTTCGGCACTGAGTGGATCTGGCAGCCAAAATGTCTTCAGAGACAGCTGGGCCATACCATTTCCTCCTGAACATTAATTCTTCCTCATTGTACTTGTATTTACGACAGTTTAAATCATTAAACTAGATGAGATGTCAAAGAGATTCAGTAAAGAGCATTTTTTTACTGCTAACACGTGCAGACAAGTGGACCTCTTTCTCCTAATCTGTTCCAAAGACCTAAGAACAAAAAATAAAGCTGAAATGACTAGTCAGTGGCTGAATAAAGTTGTATTCGACCCGTGTTTTTCATTTTACCCATATCTCTTGCTGTCCCCTGCCCCATAATAGGATTCACTGTGCTTTCCTTGGCAGTGAAGAGCAGATGGCCTTTCTGTCAGATGAAACAAAGATTTTGCTATTTTAACATGATTAAAAATTTGGGACACTTTTCCCACCATTTAAAACAATAATGACCTTTCCGTTATAGCAGTTCAATTAAAATAAATTTTCACAGGCCCTTTGCGTTCTTCCCCTGTACAGCTCCATGGCCTCTGCCCTCTTTTAATAAAGTCCTTGTTGTTGCTGCTGATGTCCTCAAGGCCACCAGCTATTGGTACATCAGAGACCTTTGCTACCGCTCCTGAACAACACAGAGATGTCATGCTAAAAATGTAGAGTCTAGACTATTAAAACAGGTACTTCACTTTTTTTCTGCAAATTCTTAACAGGGGACTACAAAGATCATCATAATCACAGACCTAATGGATTTGCATATATTAGAAACATTAAACTATGCACAAGACACAGACACGTACACAAACCCCCTGTGTATGCCAACAACTCTGTACCAGGGCTTCTCTTCAGAGAGGATTCTCTTCCCAGTGCTCCATGGGAACAGTAAATATGCAAGTGCTGTTAAATTGGACCTCGTTAATTGCAAAACATTATTTTCTTTCTATTCACTGGTGTTGGGCACAGTAGAGGTGCAGGAACATGGAGGTGAGCATGTGCCTGTCCGTTCTCTGCTCCCCATGCTCCTCATTTTAATTGAGGCCGGGAGCTAAGAGCCAATGTCACTCTGCAGTGCCCTGGCAGATGCAGAGCACAGGGGTACATGAGCCCAGCATCATGTGTGTGTCCCCATCACGTACACAACATTTCAGACACATCCAGCTGAGCTGTGAGTCAAGTGTAGGGATTTATGCTGCTTTTGAGCCATGACTGCAGTATCTGCACAAAGTATGTCACTGATATGCCTTATCTTTACAAAAGGGACTTTTATATATTAAGAGTTCAAGCACAAGCCACCCTCTGGCCTTGTTTTCACACAAAAGCTGTTCCCTCTAGCAGCCCTGAAAAGGTAAATGGAACTCCAAAGGTGGCTGCAGTTATGCCATAGTTATACGGGAAACCAGCAGTGCCCAGTGATCTGTGCTCAGACATCAGTGAGCTGGTTTCTGACCCAGAAGCCATTGGATTTAATAGAAAAACATCTGATTCTTTTCAGTGGTCTTTGCAGCAGACTGCTCCAAGGGCTAAAGCAGAAGCAAAGGTCTGTGGGCAACAGCGTTTGTCCCCTCTCCCTGTGCCAGCAAAGCTATTTCATTAAATTAAGCTGTGATTCTGTGTCTGCGCCTCTGAAAAATCCCAGATTGCACAAGATGGCATGAAAAGAATGAGGGAACCCTGAGAACTCTTTAGGAAGAAAGTCAGGCAAATTAGTTACAAGGAATTTGCTATTAACTTCTGGCGGAGTATCCTCTCACTGGAATGCAAAATGTTTCACCCAAAGTGACCCTTCCCCTCCCAGAGATGGGTGCCTGGTCCAGGACACCTTGGGTGTCCAGCACCTGCCCCTTCCCACACCAACCCTGCCCGGGAGCTCCCCTCGTTCAAGTGAAGTGCCCAGGTTTAGAAACAGCGAGCAGCCCATGCTGCTCATCAAACAAGTTGAGAACCATTGCCACCCACCTTTTTGTTTGGTAAAACCTCTCAACAAAACGTGGCATTAGCACAGCCACAGCCTGTGTGACCCAAATCAACCAGCTGCACTTTCATGGACAGTTATGCAGAGGAGTTAACAGGAAAATGAACATTTTTGTTCTAAGAGGTGATCTCTGCTGAGATGCCAGAACATCAGACTGACCCATACTGGTTCAGACCCAGCACCCTTCCAACTCAACATCTGCCAGCAGTGTTTGCAGGAAGACACGAGAACAAACCCAATACTTTTCTCAGAACATTCTCTAAGTTCCTTGGAAACTGCAGCTTGGGGACTTCCTAAGTCATGGCTGGAGCTTGATGTTTAATTCTCTTAATGGATTATGGAACTTTCAAGGATTTCTCTAAATCACTTCTAAAACTTTCTGGCATCTGCAGCTGCCTGTGGCAATGAATTCCAGTTTAATTCTATGCTGTGTGGAAAAGTACTTCCTCTTATTTGTTTTAAATCTGCCACCTGATTATTTTATTTGGTGTTCCCAGGCCTGTGTTATGAGAAACATTGAATAATCATTCCACGTTTAATCTCTTCATGCCACTCACAATTTTGTAACTCTATATTTTTAATCTAAATCACCACTTTTTCAGGGTGAAAAGTCCTAGTTTAACTAAACTCTCCTTATCCAGAAGTCATTGCTTATATTTGCTTTATTGAGGCCTTTTTGAGTTCAGCTGTGGGGTTTTTAGTAATGGGGCCAGCAGTTAAATGGGCACAACCTGAGCTACATTGGCAGAGTACTTCAAATGCAGGTACACAGAGGCAGCCCAGCGTTTTCCATCCCTCTCTTGACAGTCACTGAACTGATGTTTTCTCCAACTCCCACACCTTTCCCTTCGGAGTCCACCCTGTGTACAGACCCATACACATATGCACACTCACCATTTTTTATCTCCATGTCCATTATTGGCATTTATCAACAGCAAACTTCATTTGCCACATTCAGTCACTAAGAGTCACAAGGTCCTTTTGCAGCTCTCACTGTGGGCTGCCTTATTTTAATCAGCCGGAGTAATTTTGTATCCCAGAGCAGATTTTGTCCCTTTCCCTGCTCACTGCCACCCCTGCCCAGCAGCACCCTTGCTCCCAGCACCCATCCCGTGGGGGACACGGCCCCCAGGCAATACCATTCCCTTTTGTCTCATGATATCAAAGTTTGAGAGCAGTTATTGGGAAACCATATCCAAAGCTTTTTGAAAATCCAAGTACATGATAGGAATTGGGTCACTCATACACTGATACTCCCTGATCCCTCCAAACAACTCCTAACAGATTTGTGAGATGTGATTTCCCCAGAAATAGTTTTCCCCTCCTTATATAACTTCCCCATGTTTGCAACTGATTTTCTTTACATAGGAAAAAGAAACCATCAACATGTCACAGGGGAGAAACCATCTCACCATCGACATGTTCATAGGGGAGCCAGTGGTGCTTCGTGTTCTGGTACTCAAAGTAAGGATCCCACTGCCGGCACTGCTCCTCTCTGAAGTCCTCCAGGTCCTTAGGACACTCCTGTGTATTGCACAGCTGGAACTCGTAGCTTGGTCCCACACACGTGCGGCCTCCGTTGGCAGGACTGCAGGGGGGGAGAGAAACCCATGGGTAGTTTTGCCATTAATGCATGAATCAAGCATCTATTAAATCCTTCAAGGAGTAATTTAATTCCTAGTCATGTCAATAGGCACTTGATGAAGCCAGTGATGTATTCCTGATATGGGAAAATATGTATTTCCTTTAAAACTCTGCTGTCACTATTTAGCTCTTAAAAAGCAATTTCTGCAAGGAAAGCCTCAAACCACTTGACAAAGGCAAGAAAAGCCATTTTCTTGGTGTGGCCCAGGAAAGGAAAGCACGAGCAGATACACAACTCATTCACATCCACCTCTAAGCCACCAGCAACTCCAGAAACAGCCCAGTTCAGCGTTGCATCCCCCGGGCAGAGGAGCATCAGATCCCTGTCAGGAACTGGCAACACAGAGCTCAGGAGCTGTAGCTGGGTTTGCACCCTCTTCCAGGGAACACAGAAATTTTAAATAGTACATTAGGCTTTTCCTATATGAAAACAGATTTTACAGCTAAAGCTGTGCCCACAATTATAAAGGTCCCTTTCATGTTGCCAGTGGAAGAAAGGCTGAAATTAGAACTGGTAGATTTTTTTCTTAACAGAACAATTTCCATCAGAAAATCCTGCTTCATAAACTTGACGTTGTTTTTTTAATCAATGATAAGTTTTAACACTAGTCAAGTTCAATCACTTGATCAGCAGGAACTGGAAAATTCAATGTTAAAAATATTCTGTCTCGTAAAACCATTTAATTCTGACTATTGTTTCAGTTCTTGCTGTTAGGATCTTGACATTTAGGATATCACAGTAAGATAGCAATAATTATACATTTCATATCATTTGCACATACCAATCTATATTAAATATATTATATTTCCAGTCATTCTACATTTTCTAGATGAGCCATATATAAGTTATCAGAGCAAAACAATTCAATATTAGTAAAATTAATTTGGGGAAGGTTCTGGTCTCTGGAGCTTTGTTCCATCTTGGAATGAAAACAGCTTGAAAATATTTCAAGAGCTTCTTGTTGTACTATCCAAAAAAAAGATGGACTAAACAATAAATTTTAAGAGGTATACGAATATTTAAAAAAATAATCCAGGGAATCATTGCCATTATTTCATACTCACCTACTAAAATAATACATAAATAGGGCCCTAAACTTTTATTTATGCTTTATGCAATAGTGTAATAGCACTTTCAAGATCCTCATAACTGCATAACCAGCTTAATGGATAAATACTCTGAGAAATAAAGATGATTCATGACTTGCTAAGGGCCAAAAGTAGAATTTCTGACAACATACACTCTAGGTCAGATTTAACGGGCACCACTCACCATCCTTTGCTGCATTTCTGCACTAGTAATTTAGCAAGGCTTCTCACCATCCCTTCGCTCTGCATCAGAAAACATGGGTGTGTGTACACTTACTGTGGATTGTCACACTGCCGTGTCCTGTACTTCACCCCCGTGCCACAGGTGCGAGAACACGAGCCAAACTTACTCCATGCCCCCCAGTGTCCATCCTGCTTCAGGATGTCTGGAGTGAGCCAGATGCAGTGACCTTTAAAGCAATGCTAAAAGGGAAAATCAGATGTCACAATGATTAGATGATTAAATGACATCATATGAGAAGCTGTAGTACAACAGATTGCATTTTAGGCGCAAATTCTGGATTTTTTTTCCCCAGGAGGAAGCAGTGAGACTCACTGTCAGACCGTGCCCATGATCCCAAACTCACTCCAATTTTATGAACTTATACATGTTAAATACGTACATATACACTTGTAGGACTCAAGTCTATCAAGTCCCTTAACCTGCTCTCAGCATTACATGCCATCATCACATGTCTGCAGTAGTGATGTCAACATAACTAATACAGCTTCATCCAGGGGAAATGGCAGAGTCCCAAATCTTGGAGGCTAAATGTAAAATTCTGCCTCTACCATTGCACACAGCCACTGCAGGAGAGCATCAGCAGCTCCTAACTTGGCATAAATATTCCTGCAATAAATGTGGTCAGCGAAGTGGCATGAAATTAAAGCCAGCTCACACTTTAGACATTATTACTATTAAATAAAGAACGCCTGCAGTCTCCCTGGAGATCTCATAGTCAAACAGACCAATGCCCCAGAGAGCAGCCCTGGACAGCCCCACTGCTGCACAATTAATCACACCCTACCAGGCTTTCTCTTTTCTTTTACCTGATCTTTAACACAGTCATTCTACTGAGGTTGAAACACCTAATTTGCTACATTCACCAAACCTATAATATATTTACACATTTTTAAAAGAGCCTTCATAGCTGCTGCACTGATACTCCCTACTGTCTCCTCTCATCAAAGCAACCCGTCAATGCCTTCCCACCAATTTCTTCAGGCCCTCATCAAGGAATCTTTTCTTAGCTGAAGTCATGATGAATTCTTCTCAAGGATCACAGATTCTGGTCCTTCCTGGTACTATTTCTGCTTTCATAAAAAGTCTACTGATGAAGTGAGGGAGGTGGAAAACATTCCCAGCCCAACAAATGACTCTGCATTAGACTGTCGCAGTTTGTCTGCATTAACGGTTACTGTCGGGGTAAGAGCTCTGGCTCAGGCACACAGATGGCTAAAACAGCAAGTGCAATCAGTCACTTACTTTCCTTAACATTCAAGTCAACAACAACATTTTACACAGCTTAACAAGCCCTGGAATGCAAGAATTTGGCAGGTGGCACAAGCCGAGCATATGGCTAAATGCATGCTGCCAGCAACAACAAAATCAGAAGATATATAACAGGAGAGCGTTCTTAAGCATAAAGTGATTAGTGATCTGGAAGACAAATTTAAAAGTGATGGATAATCGTTAATAATGCTGAATTTAAAGAGAGAATCATTAGTAAAACGGTGACAAGACACAGCTTACTGATTTGCTAATCTGCTCACTGACTGGCTCTTTATTCATGTAATTTATTGTGGTGCTGATATGGTTGGACAAGCAGTAGAAAAGAGAGTAGAAATTAGGTTTCAACTATTCATTCTTTCTCATGACTTCAAATATTCAAAGTCAAAACCTATGAAATAGATGAGTTACCACGAAGCCAATTACACCAATCCTGCTCCGGAGCTGTAATGGGCAGATTTTTCTTGGCTGTCTGACAGAACAAGAGACAATTTAGCAAAGCATGAAAGAAATGCAAAATGCCAATATGTCCTTTGCTTTCTTCAGTTTCGAAGCTCAGCACTGTACCCTTCAGGGACTGTTTACTTATGGCTTTAGAGGGGTTTGTTTGAATGAGCAGTTTGAGTTGTTGGGCCTGTGTAGCAATGGAACCATTCAGAGATGCAGGGGAAGCTGGCAATGCATCAGCTTGTCAATACAAATTTCAGCTGGGCTTGGAAGCAGATGAGATGTGACAGCTCCTGATCCGTTCTTGCTTAAAAACATCCTTGTATGAGGGTTCTGCATCCCTCAGGTGTAAGTTCCACAGCAACCACTGAATCTGTTTCAAGAGCCACGTAGCATATGTTCATTATGTGATGATCCAGGATCCAGTGCTTGGAGAGGAAGAGACATGTGATGTTGTGTTTTCCAATCTCTTTTCCCTGTTTTAGCCAGGAACAGGGGGATGTGGGTTTGCAACAACCACTAACAAACCACCTATTTGACACTGTAACTGGTCGCTGAACTGGAAGGCCAACATGGAAAAGTGTTATTGACTTTGTGGCGTAAAGGAAAGAGCAGCACTGATTTTTACTGGAGAAGCCAGTCACATACCGAGTGTCGGGAAGCTGAGGCAGAGCTATTAGGAGACAAGCATTTGTGTAAAATGAGTCATCCCCAGCTCTGCCTTTTTGTTTGTGGATTAAAAGAAAGGAGGCTACATAAAACAAAATGATTCACAACTGAGTCTTACTCTGCGCAGACCCAGGCAAGAAAACGTGTGAGGAGGTAAAACCAGAGATGGAGCAATCTCCAGGGTAATAAAGGAAGCTAGAGCCAACCCTTCCCATTGCTACTATATTAACTACATAATGAGGTGGAAAAGAGCCAATTTCAACCCCTATTTCCTTCATAAACAGGGGCTTTCATTTAAATAGTGAAGCATAATAAAACAGGTTTGGGTTTGGTTTTTTTTATGAGAAAAAAACCCCTGGGTAAATGCAAATTGTTTTCCTAGTGGAAGACAAGGTGACCTCTTGCAGCCTTGCCTATTTTTCTGGCAAACAGGACAATCCAAAACGAGTGCAATTTCCAGGAGAGGAAGCTTAAATGTCTTGCAGTAAAACATTCCACTGCTGTTTTCAGCAGTTCTTTGAAACAACTGCTGCAGATGCCAAAAAAAGAGCCTGTGTCTTCCTGTGAGCTTAACACATCTGCAAGTTAATTTTTCCAAGAAAAGACTTGCAGACCTTCCATGGGTATCTCTACCTATTTTCTATTCACAGCAACTGGCAACTGTCCCATCTCCTCACCTGACACCCCAGTTATCTACCAGGTAACCCCTCATACTGCATCATGGCTGGTGGCCCTCAGCTCTCCCCACTCTCCTGAGATTGGATCAGGAGAGGGTTACTTATTTATTTGTATTTCCCATCACACACAGGCTGGCCTGCTCTGCTCCATCTGTTTGAGAATAATTAGTTTCAAGGGATAAACGGAAAGCTCTAATGCTGAAGTGTACCGTGAGCCAGTAAAAGTTTCTTCAGTGGAGAATTAAGTATTCTCACTGTTTCTGTGGTGACTAACACAGCATACACTTACCCATCTGTCTCCTGTCTCCGAGAGAAGCTGAGGTCAGCTTTCTCAGTGGGAAATTATCTGGATTGATTTGAGCACACATTAGTGTTTTCAGAAACCTTTTTTCTCGGGCCATTTTTCTTCTCAATAATATCTATTTATTTCAGTATTTAATCATTCCCTTCCTTTCCTGACAGGCTAAAAAAAAAAAAATCACTTCAAGTTTGACTCAGATCATCTCATTAGCATGGTGCAAGCAAAGAGAAGACCTGCTAGGTTTGTGCTGGATCCGTGGCACATGAACCAAATCCAAGAGCAACATCAGCTTGGCTGGCAGGGGCAGGTACCAGGCTCTTACCTCTCTCTGAGAACAGAAACAAAGGAGGCTCAGGCGGTGCAAATCTTTGTGTGAGTCTCTGCAGCAAGCAGATGGACTTGAGCACGCGATCTTCTTGCATGGATGACTTTGGGTTTTATTTCTATCCTGTGGAGAGCAGTTAGCTACTTCAGCCGATACAAATGTCTCCCCAGAAGAGTAATCATTTGAAAAAAACGGAACAACGCAAAGCGATGATATATTTCTGAAGGTTGCCTGGCTTCAGAAGCCTGAGGCTAATGGTGGAGCTGACATGATTGTATACAAGTAAATAAATTATCAGCTGAAAGCATATGTTTTTTTTAATCCACAGAATGCTGTGCAGAGTTCAGCTTTGCACAGTCGTGCCTCATCTGCATGGTTTACTATAGCAATTTATGGAGTGTCTTTGACTTCACATTAAGACTCTGACCCTCCATGTGCTTAACTTTACACACTGGAGTTATTTCATGGAAGTTAACCTGACCAGTCAGACACAGAAGTAATTGTAAGTTGCTGCATCATTGAAGCTTACAAAATTGACCGAATCTTCCCCCCTGCTGTTGAAAACTCAATGTGGTTTAAAAAAAATGAGACAGGGAGCAATATAAAATATTCTGCTTCCTTTAGGATTCTATAAAAATAGTAGTTTTCTTCTCTGACTGGGAAGCTCCAAGAGAATATTTTATTTTCCTGTTCCTAAACCCAACAAATGATTAGTTTGCTGCCAATTAACACAGTGGTTGTTCAATGTCTCCATTTGCACAAGGAGACTTATTAAAAAGTTCTTGAAATGGCAGAACTTCACTCTTTTGGCAACTTATTTCAAATAACCACAGGCACAGAAGAGCTTCCATATATTTACATATATTTACTTAAATATACATCTATATGTATGCATATATATACACACACAGACAGCAGTAGAAAGTCTAATCTTCCTCCCATTTCTAAGGGTCAGTGCCTAGGTCCAAGACACAGCCAGGGTGTGCAGAGACTTGGCCCTTTTCAATGTGCTTGCTGAAGATGTGCTACAAATCTCATGTCTCCCATAGGTGCCCTTGCCCCTTGATCATCAGTTAGGAAGGAGGCAGCCAGACTGGATTCTCCTCAATAGCATCTGCTAAGCTTGGGAAAGTGAGGAGACCAGTTAGCAGTTATGTGAACACCAGGCTTAGGTGAGAACATGTACGCACCATGCGCCGCGTTAGCTCCGGGACATCGCTTTCGCTTCTGGCATTGCATCCCCCCAGCTGCTGCGAAGCCAGGATGTTTCTTTGACACATCAGCAGTGTTGTGATTGGTTTGAGCTTAAAATAGGCCCTGGGAATTAGCGGTACGAAATGATGAAAACTGCAAGTCTCTAAAGTGGGAAACAAATGGATCTTTTTGAATCAACATCTTTAATTGCTTATGTTTCTGTTCTTTTCTGGTGTTGCTCCAAAGAAAGTACTGGATCACGCTTGAAGTGATTTTCCTCTTCCTCACATGCTGATGAAGTATCATGGGAGATGTTATCTTAAAGGAAGCTGCCACACTGCAACTGAGTCCCAGCTTTGGGCAATGTATGCATTTTACAGTCCTCATCCTTTCAGGTAAGAGTCTCTGGTATTGCCAAATTGATGAAGAGAGTGGACAAGGAAAAGCCAAATCAAAGACAAGGATGAAAAGGAAAGGAACAGATGGAAAATGACTGATCTGATGTGCCTGTATTCGAAACGCCAACAGCTAATAAATACACTGGTCAAATGCTGAGCTCAGATGTACAAAGTCAGTTGTATAACCTTCATAACTCCTGCTGTTTTCTAAAAAATGTTTAGCTCAAACTGCTGAGCCTTATCTAACAAAATGGTTTTCATTTTATGTCATTTTCTCAGGTTCTCCCAGAAGGTTGAAATAAGTTTATTTATCAAAAAACTGGGACAGCTCCTCTGGGAATCAAACAGTCACAGTCCTATCACCTACTGAAACTTCAGTATGTGCATACACTCTCTTGCATCTCCACTGAGCTAAAAAGCCTGGCTGTCTGCACAGTTTGCTGAAGCCTTGGATCCCAAGTTCCAGTCCAGAGAAAATTTTTACAGCTGAGTTGCATAATATCCTGACAAAATGTTTATAATGGAAGCACTAACAGATCCTTAACTGTATGGTTACAAGGTCTTTTTTTCTTCTCATTTCTGTTCAAATACTAACATGAATGAATGGCTTGACAAAGAGGGTGCTGCAACAAAATGGAATGTAACTGTATTTTTCTGGGAGTTTCATGAATATTTTTAATGCAAAAATCAAGATACAGAAAAGTGAATCCAAAGAAACTGTTTAAGATTTTTGATTGTAATTTAAATATCTCCATATATATTTAAACAAGAAACAAAGCTGTTATAACAGGAATCATGCAACGAAGAGAAAACCAGAAGGGAGTGGTTTATATAGAGCATGACTTGCTAGGGAGTTAATTTAGCATTACGTTATGTTTTCATAAAAAAGACATTTTGAACCATAACAGCAGCTGCTAATAAGGTTCATTTATCACATAAATGATGTCATCCATTTGGTTTTATAAAACATCTTTCCAAGTAGCGACATCTTCCTCTCCCCCTCAGTCACTGCATCCAAAGCCCAGGGAAGCCAGACTTTTTCAGTAGACTTCAAAGGACTTGGAGTTCAGATCTGCTATGAGCACAACGTGACCTCCGCAGAAGGACAACTGAGGCTTGGAGCAGGTCCAGCCTGGTGGCTGAGGGGTCGGAGCTGTCTGAGCCCTTGCCACCTGGCACCTTCCCTCCAGTTCCTCATGCCTCCCTTGGTTCTCATCAAGCCAGCAAATCCACCTCTGCAAATCTGCCCTTCTCTCTTCACAGTCCCTCTCTGCTGTCACGTTGGCTCTCTCTAGCTGGCACTCAACTCCCACATCCGTCCTTTCCCTTGGGGCAGCCACAGCAGCCTCAGCTTGGCTGTCACCTCCAGGACCTCACTGCTCTCCGCACCCACAGCATCAGGGAAGCCAGTCAGCATCACTACAACATCACTGATGCAAACCCATCCCCCCCAACCTCACACAAGTGGGAGAGTGGAAATTTTCCCATTTTTGGCTCTGTCACAAAGACTTGCCAAGAAGCACAGGGCAATCTGCAGATACTTCCATGGCTTGGATGAGAACAGGGTTCAATGGTCACAGAGCGGCCATGACCAGGACACCAGCCCTTGGTCCCTGCCTCCTCACCTCACTCTGCTCAACAGCCGTACTCACACTCATGAGTTTGCCCCATATCTTAGCAGACTTCAAGTCCTCAGGATAGGTTCTTCTCTTGTTCCCCTTGATTTTAAGAGGAACACCTCCAACTGCACACAGACACACGTAAGCACGTGTTAGCGTGCATGTACATGCAGCACCTGCTCTCACCTTTCCTGGTGCACACATGGTCCCGTCCAGCGGAGGCCCTTTCTTTGTTTTGCAGAAGTAGGGGTTCTCAGGGTGGCTACACCACAGCTGCTTGCAGGGATCAAACGTACGGAACTGAAACACAAGAAAAATCAGAGTGGATGATGGTTTGAGAGAGCTCCCACTGGAAACTGCAATAGAAGCTGCAGTCCAGTGGGGTTTGTCCTCTCTTAGCCGCAAAATGCCAGCTGCTATCAGTGATTCCTGAGGAACACTGGGGTGTCTGTGGATTGCGCATATCTGAGCTCTCATGTAAAATGATGAGTGACTCTGAAGTGAGATCCCACCTGCATTTGATGGAATAAGGTCAAAAAGGGCAAAAATAGCTTTACAGTAGTGACAAAAGGCAGACTGGGCAAGAGGGAAACAAGTTCCTCTGGACAGAAGACACACACCGTGCCTTTTCTTCAGTTTCTCCAAATGCTGCTGCTTCATTTGGCAAATGAAACAAAACCCCTTGAGTACTGATGGGAGAGAGAAATGAGCTGCTCAGACTGTAGCTTGGCTGCTGTAATAATCATCTTAGGAGGATGGAAATCAGAGCTAAGTACCCCAATCCAGTACATAAAATCAGCATTTTACCAACAATGTAAGAGCTTGTATAGGAGAGGATAGAACCACCCACCACACTCTATACTAAAATACGACGTCTGGACATGTCTTTGACTATTCTGAAGAAGAATAGAAAGCCTCTGTCTCCCAGGCTCTGGAGAATGGCTGTAAGAACAGACCCTCTTTGGCTGTGACATTCTTCCAAGGCAGCATCAGTGAGAACTGTGTCGAGACACAGTGCTACAGCTGATGCTTTAAAGGTTCTCATCCACTATCTAGAGACACCACTCAGCACACATATTCCTGCAGGTGGGAATCAAAGCAGAAATGTTATGTGCTAGCAGCTGCCACACCAGCTGAAAACATCTCTTTCAATTTAATATTTTATCCTACTCGAGGAGCTGGAGATGGGAGGCACAGCCCTGCTGCAGAATATCCTCTGAGAATTGCATTAATCTTGCCTTGTTTCAAATTTAGACCTTGTGTCTTGTTTTCCTGGTACAGGAGAGCCAACCACATCGCCAAGAGACCTTGCAAGTTGCTCTACTCACTGTCACGCTTATTTTCTCATGCTAGGCATCAAAATGCCTCACACTTTCCATAAAATTAGATCATAAAAGCATACCGCCCTGTGTTAGCACTACAAGATGTGCCACCAAATCCATCTCCTTCACATCTGGGTGGGAGTTTTGTAGAAAAATAACTAGCTGCCAGCAACAGGAGGCTCAATAATGCAGCAAGCTTGCTGGCTGGAAGTTTACAGCTATTTATGAACCTACAGAATAATTATTTTTGTAACTCCAGTTTAAAAAAAAAAAAAGATAGAGATACTTAAAGTAAGATATTTGTCAACATTCAGTTGTTGTTCCTGCTTACAGCTAAGTGGGCACAACATCTTTTCTTGTGGCCTTTATTACACTGCCCCTATTAAGGACATTTCAGAGACACTTACAACACTCCTGGATGAGAAAGAGCAGAAGACCAACTTAAGTACTCACAGCTGTGCACATCATGTAGCCCAAACCAAAATCAAAACGACACTGCTCATTCATGGAGTAGTGAATTCCTGGCAGCTGTGGAAGGGAAGGCCAGTCGTGTTCGAAGGGATCATCACGCAGACAATCATAGGAACTGCAACAGGCAAAAATTACAGTAACAGATGGGGCTGTGAGACCTGCACAGTGTTTGTGGTTTCATTGCCTTTTTGTTCCAAACAAAACAGAGCCTACGATTTCTCAGATACTGGTTGTGAAGAGCAGCTAATATTGCAATTATGCTCACATTAACTCTACCAGGTTGTATCCACCTTTAATAAATTCTATATATAATTTTTCTGAAGCCCTTAAATTGTAATTTCCATCTAGCTTCCAGGTAAATTCCTATCAGTCTCCAGGCTCCCTGTGTGAAAGGAATCAAAGGAAGAATCCACGTGAGACCAAGAAGAAAAGAAAATTTAATTAATTTTCCATTTGTGGAATTTCTTGCTGCCTGCAACTGTCTTTCAAGTGAAGTTTTAGAAGCAGAAGCCAGGGTAACCACCCGAGATTACCACTAATCTTGCAGTCTTCCTGTGTCCTTGCTGAGAAGCAGCGACTCATGTCTGTGTACTTTCCTGCCTGCACTACACGCACAGGTTTGTTCCCTCTCTGTTTCTGCTGATAGCTCTCAGCTCCATCCACAATTTGTACACATTTTCCTTTCTCTGTGATGAATATAGGAGTTTCTCCTCTTCTCCTAAACAGTGAGGATAGCCTGTAATATACCAGAACCATGTCTAAGTCTTGTGGTGGACAGAGGACTGAGGCTAACATCACTGAATGGTTCCCACGGTATGATTGTTGGTTAATTCATATGACCAACATGGTCAACAGTATCTCTAAAATGTCTCCGAGTTATTTGTAACAGACATGAGGACACCACACATGAGCCTATTCTGGCAATCATTCAGGTTGCCAATAGCTGAAAGCAGAATTTTGAGGTTAGATTACTTCAAAGCAAACCATTGTTCTGCTTTGTTATAGGATACTTAAAAATAGCTGTATTTAAAAGAATGTAAAGCAGCCCTCTAGGCCAGATGATTTTTATTGAATGGCTAAAGCTCTAAAGGATCCTGCTAATTGAAACAATCACACTTCCCTCACAATATTTCTACTTCTTTCTGCCATACCCAAGATATCCAAGATAATAAAAATATCGACAAAAAGACTGACTGGTGTTTACTTCCTGTATTTTGCTACAGTTTTTCCTACTAATTTCCAGGTTTAGTTAGGTACTTTAGTAGTTTCCCCATATTTTTTTGTACAACTTGCACATAACAAGGGGAAGATTTCTTCTATAAGTGGCAAAAACATGGTCCTAAACACGAGTTTGTCAGGGAACTCCAGCACAGGTCTAGTGCCCAAAGTGTCAGGGTGAAAGGGAAGGCAAGGGACATGGATAAAGCTGTTTAAATACCTTCTGCACTTAGGGTACTTAGAGGAAAAGTATCAACTGAAGAATTAATTCTAGAACCACGCTCTTTCTTTGGATATCTATTAAATCAAGGAAAAGCCTGAGCACATAAAGAGCAGAATTTCCTCTTTAGGCATCACCACCTTATCATTGACAGGTATTATAATCAACAAATGGCCCTTGAAGCCAAATTTGGCATCTGGAAGATACACAACACGCTGATGGGTAGTACAGGTCCTCCTCCAGTTACAAGTTACATTAGATAGGGAAGAAAGTTAGCAATGAGGTAGGTAATGGTGTCTTCTCATAACTCCTGAGAGGACAGCATATATAGTATCAATGTCCAGAAACTGAATAGATATAAATTAAACGAGAACAATTTAAAATGGACTGAAATAGAACTAATTGAGAACTTGTGTTATTATTTGCAATTGAAGGCAAAGCATCTCATTCCCAATAGGATGGGGGGGATTCTTTGTTTTATTCAACCCCATTTGAGTAATTAACAAAAGCAGAAAGCACAAATGCTAGATGCAGAAATGTTCTTACATGCTTCCTAATCAAAGCAGAGAGGCTGCTTAACAGCTACTCACTGGAGATATCGATTCAGCTCTTGCTGGCTGCAACGAGACCAGTGGAAGCGATGAAACGCGGCTTGCACGAGGGGGGCCATGATGCTCCCCAGGCGGACTTCATCCCCACATCTGTTCCCTTGGCCATCATGCTCCATGCCTAAACTGCCCCACAAAGGAAAGAGCCAGCACAGTTATATCGCAGGTGGACTCCGAGTGCCTGAGAGCTTCCACATCCCAAATGTCACCAGTGGTTGATGGCAACAAGGTTCTTAAGTCCCATGACCCTTGTCCACATAGGCAAAGTCATGAGAAAAAAAGACAGGGTGAGACTGAAGCTAAAGAGCTAGGCTGCAGTAGCTCCCACATAGAAGCATTGACCCTTGAGAGTACTTTCAACTGATTAGCTTAATCCACTTTCAAATAGACTAAAAATGCCCTCTTTGGACTTCTGTGCACATCCACATTTGTGAATTGGTACAGTTATATGAATGCATTTCTGGATTAAGGATCTAGTCCTTTTGGAGTATTAACAGAAATTTATTCATGCTCCAATCTGGAGCTACTCAGGAGTTCATCTAACTTTTAAAAAATCACGTTAGCTTAATTTTAGGTAATTTGCAATTGTAGACAAGTCCTTTGCATGGGGGAACAAAAAAACAGACATCACAGCAGAAGCTAGTTTAGTCTAGCTGCTGCTATTGCCCAGTAGTAATTACACATTGTTTAAATGTGAAACAGCCTGGAAAGTGTTGGGTGCTTTCTAGATAATTATCCAAAGCTACAGATATTTTAAATTTTATCATGAATATATTTTCTCCTTCCCTTTGTTAAGATCTTCTATTGCATTTTCTCTATGAGCACTCTTTGACTAACATGGCCAATACCTGTCCATAACTTAAACCAAAGTAACAGATTGGGGCTGGATGTGATTGGAGGGATTACACACATTCTTCAGTGGTATCTCTTTTAAAGCTCACTGTGTATGCTTTTTAAACATAATTCAAAAATTCTGGAATAAAATACCACCTGGGTACCAATTCTATGTCCCTGCCTAATTATGATACATGTACAGTGAGATTCAATAAACCTTGGCAATTTTTTGTTTAAAGTCCTTAATAACTCTGCTACAACAAAGAGAAAATGGCCTGCAGGCTTTCTTAGGGAAAACAGAATAGATAGAAACTGTTCAGAAAAAGCCTTCTGGGAATTGTTGTTCTACCAAAGAGAAAATGGGAAATCAGTAGGTGTTCTCTGCAAGCAGGGAAACTAAAACACTCTGGGAGAATACAAAGCTCTGACAACTGCTGCCAGTCATCGGTTCTAATCACATCAATAGGTAAAATGACTGCATTATTTTATATGCAATATCTAGAACAGTTGTAACCTCAGCACCTGGCACCTCATTTCTATACAGCATTGCATCCTCCACCAGCAGTAACATATGCAGATGATGTGCTTATTTAATATGGATTGTTTTCAAGAACCATGTATTCCACTGTCTCAATGAATTCATATTTCATGATTATGAGTACTTTACATTTCCACCAGGAGACTATAATATATCATTTAATCTACTTTCACAGCAGCCCTGGACAGTATTTTGGTATTAGTTTCTTCTTCCATTTGAAAATACCAAAATATAAAGCTTGTTTAAGACTATAAAGAAAGTACTGAGAGCTGAGGCCAGGGCTATCCCTGAATATTGTTTCTTAATATAAACTGCATCTTTCTGATGGCATGGAAATTTGTCAGTACCAATGATAGCATAAGGTAGGACACAGGATGTCCACAGTTCTACTCACACGTGTCCAGTTTCATGAGCCACCACAAATGCAGATGAAAAACCATCTTCATGGTTGAGAGTGCAGCTTCGAACGGGATGACACATTCCAGTGACTGGAGCATAGCCTGTAAGAAATACCCCATGTTCAGAAAATGAACAAGTGTGGGAAGGCAATGTGGTGAGAAGCTCTAGGACAAACATCTCTCTCCTGCTGTGACACAAATATAGTTGAAGTGGCCCTCTCAAGGGACCTCTGCCTCCAAACATTTAATAATGTTCTCCCTCATCTATGAAACAGATGAAACCAGCCTTGTTGAACAAATTAAACCTATATTCCTGGCTCACCAAGAAAACTGTCTTCACCCCTAGGATCATCCTGCAATTGCCTTCTCTAAGTGCATGAAGCAACTAGGGCAAAGGACACCACTCTGCTGTGTTACAGCTCGTGAGGAGCTCCGTGCAGCTCCAGCCCTCAGGGAACGCGTGAGCAAAGCCCCAGCCCTGTGCTGACAGCAGATCTGGCCAACCCAAAAGGAACGGGAAAGCTGTGAGATTTATCCCCTTCGCTGAACAAATCTGATCTCACAGGAGGCAGAGCCCTGAAAAAAAAGGAAAAAGCGGACAAGCACTTGGCCTTGCTGTCCCAGACCTCTCTGTAACAATATTTCTTGGCAATCCTACTGGAACACAGCAACAGCTTTGGAGACTTTTTAAACACAAAATCTATTCTTTAATCTTTGGGCATTTTCAGGACTGTTTACATAGGGATCCCATTTGCTTGGCTTCAGCAAGAGAAAAGAAATGATCAAATAAATAATCCCACCAGTAAGAAAGGATAAAATAATACGTGAAGCAGTTACAACTGAAAATGGCCATATGCAAAGGTCTTGAGGAAAGAAAACGTTAACCAAAACTAAGCAAAAGACACACCATTAAACTCTGCAGAACTAGCTTTGCTAAGTGATAAACACAAGTGTTGCTCAGAAGTCTTGACATTTACAAAACCAAACCTGATGAACACCCTACCTTGCATGCCTGATGGACCAAAATCCTGCCTTGTGAGAAAGATTGCATGGTCGTGATATTCTGCATGCCCAGTGTCAGGCTTCTGCTGCAAGTAGGCCCAGCGACACACGTTTTCCAGACTTTGAGAAGGGTTCCCAATCTCTATCAGACTCATGGACTGCACATGTGCAGGAAAAGACAACATCAACAGTTATTTACTAACAGCTTGGGCAATCTTTTTCCCAACTCATTCATGTACTTGATTAAACATCTCATTTCCATTAAAAGTCTGTTCTTAATAAAGAGACAATTACACTTCAGAAACAAATTTTACTGGATCAGAAAAGTAAGAAAATAACTAAAGTTCACAGTTAGATTAAATGTGATTTCCACATTTAATAAGGTCTAATGTATAGCAGAAGAAAAATAGAAAGATATAACAGAAGAAAAAGATGGGTATTTCAATGGCAAAACCAATACTGTATTGTGCACTGTGTGTTATTATTTCTATGCCACCCTGGTACCAGGTTGCACCATCACTTCCCATCTGGATATACAGTTTCCGATGGAGCCTGTTCCCCTCTTGGCCAGGGTAAACAAAATAGTACTTTCTTAAGAATTCCCAGCTAATTCTACTTAATACTGTGCATGGCTAAGACTTAAGAAAGTTTATTGTATGTGGGATGCTACAAAATGTATGACTAACTGACCCATCCCAGGCCTTCCAGGATTTGTAAGAACTACATATGTGAACCGTGGCTTTTCATCTGCAGAAATTACCATGACAACACTGTAATCAAAACATGAACCACTACAATTCAGATGCTATACTGTAAGCGTTTATATTCCCAAAATACTTAATATGGAGCAAAACCTAGCCTAGGCCAAAAATAAGAGAGAATACCATAGTTTGTGTTTAAATACAGAGGTTTTTGACATGTCCTCTAATAAAGCGCATGATGGAGTACACAGTACAACATGAACAACAAAATCCTGAAAGGGTTGTGGAAGAACAACTGGAATTGATAAAAGACAAGTCTGCCAAACTGAGGTCTGATTTTGGCAAAACTGGGATATTACAATTCTGCAAATGTTCAGAAAAACAAATTAATAAACCGAATAGAGGCACAGTTTGGATCCCGATACCACTGTGGAATGAAAAAGTTGTAATATAATCCCAAGCTGGATCACACTGCTTCCAGCCATAATTCCCTTGGAAATTGAACTAATAACTGTATTAAAATGGTGGGACAGTTGTGGTGTCATTATTGCATCTTTGTGTATTTATAAGACTTAAACTTTGAATGACTGTTACCGGGTAAAATCCTGGCTCTTCAAACAAAAATCCTATTTATTTAAACAAGGTTTGTCCATTGTTGAGGTCTTTAATAACATCCATCAGTGGTAAAACAAAAACAAGGAAGAAAACAAACAAAACCCATCCTATTTACAACTTCTCCACCTTGTTTTCATTTCTTCAGAGCTTCAAAAAAGAAATCTATCCCTTCACGGAATTCAGTGAGAAATCTTACTGTAAGATTCTAAAAGCAACGAATGCTGTAAAATGAAGTTGAAAAATCTCAACTCATGTATCGTTTGCTAATAGTTCATTGCCCCATAATGACCTCCACTGTACACTCTGTTGAATGAAAATCATTACATCTTATGCATTGATCAGGAAACAAACAAAAAACCCACACTATCAACATATGCTTTGTTTAAGGATATCCAAATATTTGCAAAGAAATCTCTGCATGATCAACAAACAAGTGCAGAATATAAAAAAATCCAATAAATTCTAAATAACCACTGGTTTATAGCTCTCTTTTCCCAAATGTCACCTCTTCCCTATCCCCTAAACTGAAACCTTTGCAGCTGACCCCAGCACAGAAGCAAAAGACCAGTGTCAAAAGACAGCTCCCACAGTTTGAGCACTGGGTTGGTATCTGGCATGAATCGACAACTATTTTCCCTATATATTGAAGTCCACTTTGCGAGCAAAACCACCGGTTCAGTCCAAGAGCATCTCAATGCTTATTTATCAAAAAGGAGAACCAGCTGGTTGATGTGGAGCATTGTGGGGTTTTTTACATCCAACACAATGGGGAAAACGACTTAAGGGGGGAAACTGAGAACATACAATGTTTCAGCTGACTGCCCAATTTCCTTGCCAATAACACAATTTGACAACAAAAATGTGGCCCATGCAAAATTGAACCTTACTGCTTTCTAAGTTGGGAAATGAGGCATCCAGTAGGAAGTAGAGTATTTTAAGTGTCCATATGCTACAGCTATAAATAGCAAGTTGAGGTCCTGTGTCAGTGAGGAGGACTTCCAAAAAGTAAGAGGAAAAACTCAATCTACCTGCTGAGTACCCAAAGTCCACTGAACACTCAAATCATCTGGTCACTAATCCCTTGTCTGTCTTCACTGTAACGCAGCAGCCTGAAAAAAGAAACCCCCTTGATTCCTAGCAAATTTTCACCTGAATTTCCACTTTCTGCAATTTGTCCAGGACTTCCAAATCAGAAAGGCTCCAACATTACTAACAGCAAATACTGCGTGGCCAGGGAACCGCTGACTCACTTTTTCAGCTCTCCTCTCTTTAAAGATAAATGCTGCTCTCCTGCAAGAAAGGAGCTTAGGAAATCATGGAAGGAGGCACAGCTTGTTACTAGACAGGGCAGATATTCTATGTTTTTGAGGGATGATGTCCAAAAACTTACTCTTGTAGAGGTATCAGATAACCCTTGATAATTTTTTTTTGTTGGAAGTCAATGGGGAGCTTTCATCAGACTCAGAAAAGCCCTGTCCCTTTTTAAATGGACAAGGAGAAAGGAGAAAGAGGAAAAGAGATGAATTGTACACAGTAATAAGGACTTATAAGTAAAGGTAAAATTCCTCTTTGTCAGACTTCAAACAGAGGAAGTTTGGGGACTAACAGGCTGGATATGGAGAAGAGGTGTAGGTGTTACTGCTGGCCAGCAAAGGGCCCACACTGCCAGGAACACGCAGGTCCTGCAGCTGGCTGGGAGCTCAAGCCTGGCTGGGAATGACCTCTTTCCAAACTGGACAGCAGGCCTGTGGAGAGCATTACTCAGCTGATCAGCAGGAAAACTGCCAATGGAAAGAGAAACTTTCCTTCTCACAGTAAGAAAAGCAAAAAATCTGTTGGCATTTCAGAGAACTGCTGATGGAAACAGATGGAGATGTTGGCCAAGAACTGGAAAGGCTTCAGCTGGGAGAATATCCCCCATGCAAAAAGACACTATAGAGGGTTAACAAGGACAGTCTGCCCTGAAGAACCATCTGAGATCTTTGCTCTGGGAAACTCAACATCTACTAATGCCTTCCATTTTCCTTCTTTTTTTTCCAATTCTGCCTTAATTTCTTACTTACTCCCTTCCATCTCAGATGGAAGCAGCAGAAAAAAACGAAACAAAAACAGAAGACAGCTGAGTTGCAACTACCATTCATACAAAGAGCAAGGGAAGGCAGTGAGAAGTGGTTGAAAGTCATTACTACATAGATACAGAGACTTTTGAGCTTTCTTTACTATCAGTCTTGTCTTTCGGGAAGTTATCAGTGTGATGTTCAGTTTTCTGTTATGAAGACACTGGAGAACAAGTCATTTATGAAGCTGACTGGAAGGTCCTTCAAATACTTCTGGAGAATGTTTGGAAAGTAAGAAATAAGTAAAAATTTTTTTCTTTAACAATTTCAAATACAAAGTTATCTTAGAATAAAACGGCAAATTTAATCTATATTCTACCCAAACTTTTGAAGAAAGTTCAAGTCGCCAGTACATGCAAAAGACACACTGGTATCACAGAGAGAATGGTAGTGCTCCTTAGCCAATTGTTTTATTTATCTGCCATTTGGCATAACTGGGTACAATTTTGCAACGGTGTTGATGAGCAGGTACTTGATGATAAGAACTTAAGAACTTCAGGCTGGTCAGAAGCTTGTCAGAACAGGACCTTTCCTAACTCATCCATTAGGTGGTGCTCCAAGAGTACCAACGGAGGAGGTTTTGCTGCTGCTGCTCTTCAGTAGCTCCAGAAGGAGCAGAAATATGCTTAACTTGATAGGTTTCAAAATATGGTAGCAAAAGCTGGACCATAGCAGTGCACACATTCAGGAAACAATTTAACATATGACTTTTCCTTCTTGAATGTGTGAAGTCTCTGAAAAGCACACTGTTTACATTGCTTCTACTTGGCACTTGTATTGTTCATTGTATACTGAATTAGATCTTCTACATTCTACTCTCATCCTGAACAAGGCAAGGAAAAAGTATATAAATACAATTATTGAGTGTCCATGGTAACTGAACGAACAAAAATAGTTCATTCAGCAAACTGTCATTTTGCATTCAAAGGTTTTGTAAAGCTTTCTTATGGCAGCAGTTTGTAAACATTTTTCAGTCTCTAATTCCGTATAAATGTAAGCAGATCAGGAATACAAAGTACTGTTTATGCTATCAGCCAGCTCTACAGTCTTCAAGGTCCCAACAAAACACACTGGGAAATTACAAGCTATGAGTCTAATAAGGCAATTCAACAATTTATGCAGATACAAAATAAGAAGGACAGTATCTCCTCTCATCTTTATCCTCACTGTAAATGTATGAAAACAATGCAAAAATATGAACAGCAGCCAAAATGCTCTATAATATGTAGGTTCTGGCCTTGCAACTCAACCTGTGCAGAACTGGGTTACTGGAAGTGGCCAAAGGCTGGGGTCAAGAACTCCATCTTCAGACATGTATGTATAGCACATTGCAAGATCAGGGATTGATTCCTGCTGAAACTTTCCAGTCTTCTGCATCTATCAACGTCAGTGGAAACCTAAGATACTTAACTCACATTAATGACCTTCCAATACAAGGAGAGGCTGAAGAGGAGGCTGAGGAGCACTCATCCCTTTCCCTCCACCCAGGGTCAACAGAAAATGGTAAGGATGAACATCAGATTTAAGGTATAAACCTGGCTTGTTCTTCCATCTTAGATGTCTCAGCTGTGCCACCCTCTATGCACCAGAGAGAAGAATCTGGCTCAGACCAAACCACTTCTTTTCTATCCTGGCTGAACCAAGAACATCTTCCCTGCTTGCATCTAGCTTAGACATGAAAAGGCCAGGTGGCAAAGATAAAGAAAGCACCATTTTATGGAAAGATTGAAGGTAAAATCTTGTCCCAAATGAAGGCAGAAGGAGCCTTCTGATATAGCAGAGCTACATCTCAGACAAACACAATTGAAAAATCCTTCTCAGTTGAACAGTCCTGTCCTACGAGATTGCAGACATCTACCCCATGCTACCTTCTTCCTGAACTGCCATCTTACAGCCATTTGGGTTTCCTTCCCTTCCCTAATCTTTTCGAAAGGCTCTCTGCCTTAGTGGTCAGGTTTCTCTTTCAATTTGACCAAGTTAACACGTGGTCAGAGTACAACCACTTGTCCTGGGGCTAACATTGGTTTTCTCTCCCTACTGGTTGCCGTCCCAGATAAGTACAGAGCAGACACAGCATCCCTCAGCCTATCTCACCCTGTCCAGTCTGAATAGAGATGACTCAAGCAGTGTATGTTACTCCAAAGGAGAGTTCAGGGCTGTCGTGCACTGCCACGTTCACATTTCCCAAAAAATAACCCTCATAAATCCTCGAGTGGCAGCATTTATTGAAACCCTTGCTGTTCCTGCAAAAGTATTTTGGACTTTTTTTCATTAATAACTGTCTTGATTGCACTCATCCCAGCTAATGTGTGTGCTTTTCTTTGCTGCTTTGCAAGGGCAGCTCATCTGCACACAAAGTCACCATTGTCGATGGTCAGAGCATGGAGCTGGAGCCAGGAATTTATGAGGTCTTATCCCCAGCCTGCCAGTGGTCTTCCGTGTGGCCTTGGAAAATAACACTTAACATCTTTGTTTTTTTAGCTGTAAAATGGGAATAATAATCTTTATTCATGCACCTCAAAGAGGCGATGAGAGGATTTTATGCAGCGCTCAGGATTTAAATGTTTCCAAACAACTTTTATAATAACCAGTCAGGGTTTTTAAATCCATTCTCAGCTCATCTCTTGCCACCTCCTCTGCACTTGGTGATAGTGGTTGCTTTGCTTATTCCTCTGTGTATTCTACAGCTAGCTGGATTACAGAGCCGTTACAACCAAAATACGTCTAAATGGAATCATTTGCCCAAACATTGAATTATATTCAACCCAAATGTATCAGCAGTTTCCAAAATTTGGAACTGATCTTCCTACTACTGAAGTCAAAAAGGCAGAAGTGAGCCAGCTCATCTTTTTCCCATTTGAAGAAAAATGCGAAAACATGTACACTCTTCACTTATTTGCAGTATTCCATCACATCAAAAAAGCCTGTGACTTTGGGAGTCAGTGTTGTGATGCTGAGAGTCAATGTAAAGAAAAAGCAGAGAAATGCAGGGTAGCTTCCAAAACCACTGCAGATGTGGAGCAGCCTTTGTAGAACACGTTTTTCTATCCTGTTGATGGAACTGGTAAATGAGCAGGCAGTAGCAAGACATGGTCAAAGCCTTCACATCAGCCCCTCTGGTACGTCAGATAGTGTTGGCCATTTATTTGAAATACTAAGAGAAAAGTGGGGAGTCAAGAAAGTGCTGGTAGCTTCAGCATGCCTATGCCAGACACAGCACAGCCACACGCTGCCCTCTCCTCAAACACACCACCCAAACAGTGTCCAACCTGGTGCTCCTTGGCAGGTCTTGACCTGCCATATCCTCAGTCTAAGTTCAGAGGTAATTACACAAAGTGTTAATTCAGTAAAAGAGTGTCCAATCTTTTGAATTTGCCCCTGAAGTAATTTCAATACGTGATCACCAAGGAAACTTCCAATTTACCAGGGCAATTAATGCAATTACTGAAATTATTGGAACTTTTGAATGTACAGTTGTCTGTGTTTGAGAATATTGAAAAATAAGTACATTTCAAGGAATGGAGTACCTTCAAGCAAGAATCTCTGGAAAGCTGGTTGCTATGCAACTCAAGTATTGTCCACATTATTCTTATCAACAGATGACATATTGTATAAAATAATATAATCCTTTTTTAAAAAAAAACCCAAATGATAGAGTAGAAGGCTGTTCAGGGGTGGAGAATTGGCAGTTGCTCGGAGTGCTGTCATAAGCTTGACGCTGATGGTACATATTCCATCAATTACAGAACCATAATGTAATTATTATGATTACTTAAATGGCACCCTTGATAATATATATAAATTGCCTACAATGAAGCAAATGAATCTGAAGATATCAGCTACATGCTCTCAAAAGAAATGCTTACTCAAACAAGACTGGGGTAATATTTTCACATTGTGAAGCCAACCAGGCTGCTTCATTCATGCACTGCCTTGACTCGTACACATGCCCTTCCTTTTATTAGGTACTTTGAATACATATTTGTAAAAATTGTTAGTGCTGGTGTGTTTTAGTGGGGTTGTAACATATTGAAGGCTTTGTTAAATTCTTCAAAACAGCTTCAGAAAGCAGGGAGAAAAGGTGCATAGTTCTTGCTTTTCCACTGCTAAACAGTCCCAACCCCCCGCAGAGAAACCTCCTCACCTTCCACTCCCTGGTACTAGTCCTCTCATCAGGAGCCTTAAAAATATGAACTTTAAAAAAATTATTCTTATACAGCCAGGGAATCCCACCATCAGGTGGAAGAGCTATGAACGTTTTACGTTCATTCTACTTTTTTGAAAAAGCCATAAACTGCCTTTCATGTAAATAAGAATCAGATACAGAAATGCAAGAAAAATTATCTTCATGGTTATTTAGGGCAAGTTTGTGATACAAGAATTATTCCATTTTATGCCCTGCTGAAGGCAGCAGGATAACTCAGGAATTAAAACATCATCCACTGCAGATTAGGGATCCTGGATACAGAAGTGGACTATCCATAGGCAGATTATGTAGTGCTGCCTGCAACAGTTATTCTTGTGATGTGGCCAAAGACCCACCAAGAAGTGAAGGTTTCTGCACTCCACCTCACTCTCCTCTCTAAAGAAGACTAATGCTAAATTTATAACTTTCAAATTATCAATGGACAATGCTTTATTATTCACAAGACAATAAAGATTCTTAAGGTGAAATGAGGTCTACTGTAGCCATTGTCTGCCATCAGAAAAATAGCAGAAGTTATCAGAGTTCAGACTACTGGTGCAGATCTATAGAGATAAAGATGGACATGCATAACAATTATGAAATACTTATGAAATAAGGACAGCAAAGAAGTGACTAGCCCATGTGTTAATTCTGCTGTCTTCTACCACTATTGCAATATCGGAATTTTTTGAGAACTATTGGTCAATCTGCAATCCCTTCAATTGCTGTCATTACAGCAATCACAAGGATATTTCATTTATTTTGTAATATAATGTTAACTACACACACCATGAACTTTTGACAACAAAACGGCAAATGTGACCAGAGCACTAAAATCTCATTGTCCTTAACCAAAGCATTTTTTGACATTTTTGAAGTGCTCTGTTCCTGTTTCAATGGAAATTGATGTTGATTTGGCAAAAATAGGACACAGGTACTGATCAGTTCAATACTTTTGAAAACCATCTAGCACTTCATTCCTCTTTACCCGAGTTTTGCCTGGAGAGTAACCCCTTCCATAGAAACAGCAAGAGAACACTTGGTATTCTTAATTACACATTTGATCTGCAGAGCTCTTGCCTTCTGGCCCTTATCCCACAGAACTCACACTTAACTTCAAGCACATGTTTAGTCCCACTAATGATACGCTCAAGTTTAAATGAGTTCTTGGAATGAGGCTGTAGCCCTCAGCATCTTGCAGAACTGATCTTGTGTTTATTGTTACTTACACACAGTTCTACCACAACACCTCATGTTTTCTTTAGGAATCAAAATGTTCATTATGTTTCATGAATTATTCCAAACAAATCTGAAAAGACAGACTGCCAGAGCTAAGCAGCAATTTAAAATGATACAGGGGAAACCCAGAAGAAACTGAAATTATTTGAAATGTGAAGTTCAATTTATAAGCAAATACATATAAAAGTTCTTTATATTCATAGGCTGGTGAGGACAATGTATGAATTAAAGTACAAAAAAATATTATTTCACCAATAACTACGTTGTTCATAAAAGAATGAAGTTCACAGACATTCACATCCTTCATTTAAATTAACCTTTACTTACCTTGCCATAGCTTAGCAGGATTATCCTCACCAAGACAACGTTAATGTGAGCACCCAGGGACTCGTCATGATAAATTTCATTAACCTGCAAAAGAGTTCAGCACTTTAACCATGGTGCTGGTAACAAGTAGCTATGAAAGCAGTGATACAGCAGTACCTTTTATGCACTGTCATTAAGCCAAAGATCACTCTGTGATCATAGAGAAAACGGGAAAAATTCCACCAAAGCAAGAGGGAATGTTTTCTTTTCTAAACTCTGTTGTAGCCTCCCACTGGGCCATAATTCAGGAAATAATTTAAAATCAACACACATCATCACAGACTTCATATGAACAGGTATTTAAGTGCCATCCTGAATGAACTTACACGTACCATGGTGCACCTACACGATGCAGCTGAGGAGTGAGTGAGGAGCCCATAGCTATGGTCTAATGGTTAGGAATATGATGGGATAAAGGTTGGACTTGATGACCCTGGAGGTCCCTTCCAACCATAATGATTCTATGACTGGCTTCAGGGGCTGCTATTTTCATTGCAGTGTAAAGTAGCTGAGCTGTTCATCTGCTTTGTAAACAATACCTCTGGAAATGAGATCATTTATTTGCACACCTAATAAGACTTTAGAAGACTAACTTTACATTCCTGTATTTAAAAAAAAAAATCTTTTACTTCTACTTTGAGGATCACCACTGAACACAGATCATAAAGAGGTGTAATATAAACACATGTTTTGCTTTATAAAAATTATTTCAGCCAGGAAAAAGACCATTGTATGTTAATTTGTCTCAGTCTTTGTGTAGTGGGAAGAGAGCACACACATCAAGGATATGAGGCTGAAATAAGCTGCAAATTACCTATACATGAAATGAGTACTGAACAAAAACTCCTGTGTATAGAGGACAGTAAACACAGCATGTAAATGAGTATTTAATTAGTTGATAAAGCATAATCCAAATTGCTGCATACCACTCTCTCATTAACTTCCAGAATTTAACCTAAGCCTCTTTTAACAATAGTTGAGTAACAGAACAACCCTATCGCTGTTGCATGCCAAAACAAAACTTGGCTTGAAAATGTTGATGGAACAGAACTGAAAACACTGTTTGACTGTTCACGCAGATGACATCTAACAAACAAACTGTGAATGAACAGAAAAGCACAAGCACTGTAAAAAGCTGCTTGGTTCTCTTGGGATACCGGATTTTCTGCAAGACAGTGGGTCAATTCAAAGCTCTGGGTCTTGGTTTCATTAATAAGGATGAGTCCAACCCCTCTTCACACAGCAGCTGAATTGAACCCTCTGCGCCTTTCTCTAAGTTAAACTGTGCCTTTCCTAGCAGTCTCACTGCACAGAGATAATACACTGAAAGAGATGCTACTTTTTTTTCAGCATGGCCTAAATTGCAGCTATTTGTTTCAGGAAGTTATTAAAGATACAAGATCCAAGCGACCGAATGCTGTGTTCTCAAATGTTCATGAAAAGTGCACACAACAAAAGGACCTCCACATCCCTAGCTCAGATTCTCCAAATTCCCACCTGTTATTCCAAAAGGAGAGCAGAGTTAACCTAATGCAGTTCATTGTATAGGGCACAAAATGACCAAACTGTGGAATCTGACAGCTCCAGGCTCTTGTCCAAAACAACTGCTAAACTGTTTCAAAGCACAGAATCAGGCAATACATATATAATATATATATAAATTCAGATGTCTGTGTAATGCACACATACAGGTGTGAAAATGCTTTTACAGCACTGCCTCTCCGGTACTTCGGTAGGACATCCTGATCCGTATCAACACAAGAAAAAACAGAGCTGATCTCCTGTTGTTCTTAGATCAGAAAGTCTAAAATTATGTTGCAGCATAGGAAAAGAAAGTACACGGAGAGCATCCCAAAATCACAGCTCCTGAACTGCAGGCAGTGAATGCATTAAATCTTGTTAGATGTCCTACAGTGATTCAGCATTTATAGAGGGTGATGAGAAGGCTGGGTAAATCTCAAGGAATTCAAAGCATGGTGGAATACTGTAAAGAGACTTTCATCAAGCTGTTGTAGCTCACAAACTATTTTGGGATAACTTTGGTTTATTTTTCTAGGATATTACAATCAAAGCAAAACATGCATTTCTATTTAAAGTTTCTGTTTAGAAATCAGGCTGGCACAGCTTGGTGCTACATAAGAAAAACAAAGACTTTATTTGATTTTTTCTTCTTCTGTCCCTCTCTGCTTATTTTATAATTCTTCTGTCCTGGGAGAGTTTCAAGTCAGCACAGTCAGCATGCAGAATACATCAAAAATTTGTGAGATGCAGGTTGGACTTGATGACCCTGGAGGTCCCTTCCAACCATAATAATTCTATGATTCTATGATTCTATGCTTTGTAAAAGAAGCACTGCAAAGTTTTTATTATTGAGCAAAGCAGGGCCCAATCCTAAAAGGGAATTTTGAAAACTGCTGTAACAGAAGTAATAATAAACAGCCTGCAGTTTTGCCATCTTGGTGCAGAGCGGGCTACCTGCTGATACAGCTGCCAGGATTTTTAGGGAAAGTCAGGTGGTTCCCTGAATCTCTAATTCAGCCAACGCACAACAGGAGAAAGAACAATCTGCATATTTTGGCAAGTCATCGGCAAACTCATTCACGCAGTTTGAAGGAGTTCCCAGCCTTGCAAAGTTTGTTAGCATCTGCAATGCAAAAGAGAGCCCACTTCAGCACACCCCAGCTCCATCCTGCTGAACCATAAATCATCACGGCCGAGTTCCTCCCCAGGCGCAGCCTCTGCGGCTCCACGCACTGCACCGTACGGTTGGGCAAGCGCTGCTTCCTCAGGCTCCCTCAGCACACATCCCCCACGGACACGGAATAGTCTCAACCTCTGGCTACCATCAACCTCAAACAGCTCCAACCCAGCTACAGCCACCATCAGAGGACACATCTAACCATCCGGAGAGGGCACGCTGCAAGGCACAGTTTATGCATCTGGCTTTTCAGCCACCACAAATTGCTGATCCATCCAACCCAATTAGACTGTTCTTTGATCACCCAACATCCTTACGTAACTGCTGTTGCAGAAACTACTCAGAAGCCACATGCTCTCGGGCAGAGCGGGGACCATATGTGGATCTCTGCCAGAGCGATAGCGGAGGAGCTGGAGAACATCAGCGCCTTCCCCATGGGATGGCAGAGCTCCTGGCAAGCCATTGTTTGAGCCCAGCCCGAGATGCAGTTCATTCAACAGATCATAATTATCTGGAGCAAAGCCTCAGTGCCTGGTGGGCATCCAGTGATTGTCTATTTCTGTAAGAAACGGCTGTTTTGAATTACAGAATAGGAACCAGAAATGTCATGGTGGATACTGAGCACAAACTTTTGTAATCTGACCCTCCCGAAAGCGTTCCCCTCTCACTTTATTTCTCCATGTTCCCACTTCAAACACCACTATCCTCTTCGATTTTCATCACCTCCTTTATGTTTTTGAAGATCTCAAACTAACATTTCTAACATTCCCAAAGCTTCATCTTAATCCCACAGGAATAACATCACATCAGTTCCTCGCGTGGATAAACCATGGTCACATAGAAAGTCATCAGGCAGAATCCAGGGCTCCCAGTCTCCCTTTCTAGTCCTTACAAGGCATTTCCTCATTTCCTCAGAAAGGAACTCTTTTTTTCTGCAATCTTTGTGGAGCGTCACAAGGAAAAAAGAATAATGAAACCACACAACACACATGAAACTTAAAGGTCAAGCTGTGATCTCAGATTTGGAAAGCATCTATAACTCTGCTCAAAACCACAGGCAGCAGGCAGTTTTAGGAGAGCTTGGCAATGTACATTGCAAAATGGAGATAAGAATCTGACATTTTGTATGCAAACACAAGCCCGAGTCCTGATTTACCTTCCCTGGTGTGAGAGTCAGTAGACGTTACCAAGTCCAAGTTAGCTGCTTCTGATCAAAATGAAAAACATTCCCCAGAGCAGATGTGTTGGCAAGGCACTAGGTAGCTTCGTGTTACAGGTCTCTATCTCATATTTGACTGCAACATTGACTTTAGAAAGGTCATAGACTTTGTTTTCTGACTTCATGACTAATTTATTTTTCTTAGTTCCTCCCTCAGGCTCTTGGAAGTCACCATTCTTGCCCATAAACCACTGCTCTGAGAAGTTTTTCTAAACACTGTAAATTACCTTTGCACCGAAAGACTCGGTATTTTTCTGAATTACTGTCTCAAGATCACTTTAATAAAATCAGCTATAGTATCATAAAATAATTGAGCAGATTCATTTATTACATCACTACAAGGGATAGGGGTGTGGTCTCAGTGCAATAAACATGGTGACTTCTTCATATCTAAGTGGTTTGGTTAAGGAAAGCACCCGAAATTTGAAAGCTGATACTAATTATCCATACTCCATCACACAGACCACGCTGTCATAACCCAAAAGTCCCTGGCTGCAAGCTTTAAGCTTTATGGCTGAAGTCATGTTGGTATTTGGAGTAAAGGAAAAATGTTTTACATCTTTTAACAGTAATGACCCTCTACCTCGAGGATGGCACCAACAGCTGTGTGATGCTCTGTGCTCTGTCCAACAGGCAGTAGGGTACATTCCAGTTTATAATGAGCAATGCTCACCTAATTGACTCTAGAAATAACAACGCTGTGAAAATGAGTAAAACCTGTAAGAGTTTGGAGAGGGTATTTCCTGCGGGACTCCTGAATGCCCAATCACAAGTACAACTTCCACTGTAGTGTGGCAATCAAGATAATGAACAAAAAATAATCTCCTGAGGCCTTGTCAGAAACTGTTCTTCTCACTAGTCACAGCTACTGGTTTATAATGAACAGTCTAAACGTGGAGTTAACTCGCATACACATGTTTAAAATTTCAAACAAGTTGTAATTCAGCTACTGACAGCTGAAGTCCCTCAGATGACTGGAGCTGGACTTGCATTTGTTATTTGCAGAACTTCTTAGAGTTTGTTCAGATCTGAAGTGTACATATTGGAACAAACTGATTTGAAATAATGAGTATTGGTGCTTATGAATTATTTAATTTTTTTAAATCCAGTCAATTTTATATTACTGAAATATCCTTCCTGTCTTAAAAAAAAATGCTTTTTAGTTTAAAAAGCACGATTCTGAGTACAGGGTGCACCATTACTTCAAAGCATTCAATCATCACTTTCTTCTTAACAGCTTGAATTAGACATGCTCTTGGGTTTTCATCCAACTGCCAGTTAGGAACCAATGGCATTTCTGCCCTTTCCTCTCATTAGGGACTTGCTGTTCTGTACCTGCAAATCCTCATCCTTCATCAGTCAGAGATACGAAAGCAGAAATCTCATCTATAATAGTAGTATCAAGTACATCCTATTAAAGAGGACAGATAACATATTCAAAATTGCCTCGGGGCCACAATTTCAAAGACATGTGTAGCACTGAAAAGATTCAGGTGAAAGACTCTGGGGACTTTCCAAAGCCCCCAGCTGCACAACTCCCATCGATTTCAGTTATTCAAATGAAAAGTTGTGTAATGTATTTGTTCTGGAGCTGAAGTTTCACTTAAAGTCTGGGAGAGACATAATCCCATGGGCTAATTTTTAAAACTGAGTCTCACTGATTTCAAAGGCAGGTAAATGACTAAATACTTGGATAAATCTAGCCCAGAGTGAGGCATAAATCCTATTTAGGGCATATCTCCCTTTGAAATAATGGTAGTTAGGCAGCTATCTACTTTGAAGAGATGAGTTTTAGCATCACAAACATTTTGACTATATATCAACTACGTGGATGTAAGAGAGGGTAACTCCTGAATATTGCAATATCACAGCTTTCACAGTAAATGAATGGAAAGGAACTTAAAGACTTTTGCCCCCCAAAATACAAAAAATTACATACTTTGCAGACAAATTCTTCCAAAAACTACACAAGGATGACAAATGCCAGTACTAGAAAATGAGGTAGTTGATGAATTGAGGAATATTGTGGAAGAAGACAGACAAAGGATACAAGAAAAGCTAAACCAGGGGCCTCACTGGGAAAAAAACAAAACACAATTTGAGGGGAAAAAAACCCCAACGTGAACAGGAACATGAAAGTTGAAGACTTGAAGTCAATACAGATGGAGTCCATACATTCAAAACCATTTGCAACTGAGCTTATTTTATGAGACTTTGCTATTTGGAACAGCTGAAATACTGTAAGATCACATACTCTACCTCTGCCCCTTTAGGCAGTCTGTTTTGAAGATATTCAGCCTGCATGTGACCCTAAACACAGGACTGTGGAGGCTGAAATATTCACCCTAATCAATCCTGCAAGCCCAGCCAGGTAAATGTACTGGTCAGTCCCAGGTCTGCTGCTTTTCCACAGCAGGTGGCAAATGTCCTGTTTAATCCTGAAAACTATTTTTAAGAGGATTATGAAACAATCAGACAATTTCAGTCCCTGGGCTGGCTCCCAATACCCACCTTAGCTCAGGAACACCCATTCAGCACCCTGCTTCTCCTCCCAGAGTGTCCTGCAGTGAAATCCTTTTGTTTCCCAAGGAACAAGATAATTCTCCAATGCTGATCCTAGTCTTGTGCTTTTCTAGTATTTCCAAAACACTTGTACGAGCAGATAAAATCCCTAGGGTTTTTTAGCCGCCTTCTTGCTGAAATTAAATTACCTTCCATGTTCTTGAGTAAGCTACAGAGCTGCAAGATCCTGCTCAAGTCTCGTTCCTCTATTGCAATGCTCCTGCATGCTATAAATACAAAGTTAATTTGTGTGATGTGTAGGCTCACCCTTGGAAATGCAGAGGGCTGTGTGAGCTAACATCCTTCCCAGGAAAACACACAGCACAACCTGGGAAAGAAAATGGTGCAAGCAAGAGGCAGCCGAGGGTCTCTAAAGTGAAGACAAAAGTGTTTTTTCCAAAGATGGATTGAATGTCTTGATGGTGCTGAGCAGAGAAAAGATGTCAAGAGAAACCAAAGGTTTTGTATAAGGAAATGAGAGGAGGACAAAAAGGGGGTGGCAAGGGGCCGAGCTCACCGCGGTGAAATGGCTGGCGTACAGTCAGGCGACGCGTGGCTGCAGCCCAAAGCATTAAAAAACCTCTGGCATCTGTCACCATGTGTTTGAGAGTGACTTCATTTCCAAACTTTGGGGTAAATATGAGCACAGCTCTTCAAGATAGCCAGGACACCTGGCCCCTGTTTTTGCTCACTTTATGACTTTTAGGTGTGGACTGTAGCACATCGCTTAAGCAGCACAAAACAGATTTACTGTGTTAAGTCATTGCACTGGGCTTGAAAAAGAGATATTGTTTTGTTTGGGTTGGTGGTAGGGTTCCACCCAAGATCCCTGGGAAATGTTAGTTAAGGACGACTGCTCACACGATCACACACAGGGAAATCAAGTAAAGAGGGTAGAAACAGCCACACTGGAAAGGGCTTCTGGGAAAGGGATTCATGCCTCCAGGAGCTTGGGCATAAGGGAGGATTCACCTGGGATTTATTTAGTTTTTGGAACCACAGAAATGCAACTATTTGATCATCCTCTTATCTCCAGTAAATACTTCCACTATGATTTTATTTACTTACTATGCGTTCTTTGATTTTATGCTTACTCTCTTGTTATTGTCAACCATAATAATTCTAGATAAATGTGATCACATTGATAAAACCAGCAGGGTACACCCAATCTGATGGTTATGGTAGGATCTTCTAACAGATTTAAAAAGACAGCTGGATTTTTTTTCTAGCTGTTTCTTCTTTTTCAGCTACCTATGCATCCCATCAGAAACATACTGTCTACATATGATCCCTAACAGCTAGAGACCTCAAAGTTTTTTATATTGGGCCCACTTTCTACAAAATAAAGCCCAACCTACTCAAGGAGGTAGAGGAGAGGAGAGGACAATGGGGGAATTGTTGTGTGAATTTCAGCAAAGGAGACCAAGGGAATGGTCTACACAGAAATACACCTTGCACCCATCTAGCAGTGAGGGGAAGAGCCAGAGGAGCTGCCAGCTGGAGCCACACTGCCAAGGAAAAGAAGTTCTGCATTGTGATGTCCCTTGACATGATACAGGTCCTCAGCATCGCCTGGTATCTGCAGTAGCAAATCCTTCCTGCCTCTCTGTACTGAAGCAACACTTGGACAACTGGAACCAGAACTGGTTACCATCACTCATCCCTCTGCTAGAATGCAGACTCTAGAAACCAGCTGAGTTTTGAAGAAGGAAACAACAGGACAACACTGATGACTGGCAAAGACTATCCAGAGTCTCCTTGAGAGGCCTCTGTGGATTTTAAACAGCTCTTCACATCTTGGACACAAGGCAAGGGACACATCCTCAGTCCCCAAAAGAAACGTTTCTATGTCAGATCTCCCAAAAGAACAACCACTGCCTATGCCAAGAGCAGCTACAACCCTGTGGGTACGGCTACACAGGCTGCACTTTCTAAACTACTTGCAGAGACAGCATGCTTAAGAGTTGTTATTTCTTACAATTTGTGTGTCGGATGGTTTGCTGAAATTAGGAAAAAGTATATTCCAGAGCCGGAACGTTTATGGCTTCTTTACCATTACTGTATATTTTAATTCTTAAAAATAGATTTAAGTGACATGATAAGTAAAGAGTCCTGTTTAATCTATTTTGGCCTGTTTGCCACATTCCTGGTTTGGCCTGTTTGGCTTGTTAATTTAGAGATATATAAAACCATCTGTTTCACTGTAGACTTTGTTTTAAGCCTCAGAGGAAACAAACCACACAAATAAATGAAATTCACTATGTCATTTCTGTTAGAATACATGTATTTACAGCCATCAGAGCAGACACTAAGTATCCTATAACTCTAATGTTAGTGCAGATTTTTAGCTATTTACAATACTGTTATAAAAAGTCAGTGCAACTGAATTTATATCACACCAGGGATTTTCTTAAATTGTACTCCACCTCTCATTTAAAGTGAAAAACAGTGACATTCTACACATTGTTAAAGAATGTAATAAAGAAAGAAAAAAAAATAAGCTTCATAATTTAAAAAGTCTATCTTGGAAAAAATTCATCCCAGGCAAATGTACCTAATAGCCAGGATTTATGTCCATGTATCTGCCTCCATGGTTTGTAATGCTAAGAAGTCACCTACAGAAGCTCATCTCCTGACATGACTGTAAACTTCAGCATACTGTACTTGTCAAAACCAGAGCAGACCTACAAGTTTTTACTCAACAATATTTCACCAAGAACACACATTCACTGAACCTAAATAAATATTAAATCAATTTAAGAAACACTAAACCAATTTAAGAAAGCTCAGTGATATATTGCATCACATTTTACTGCAGGGTAGACATGAGTAGGTAGGTGGCCTGGGACCTAAAGTGGTTATGGAGCAACCAAAAAATTTAACTGAGTAACTTTAAAAATGTTGAAGTTTCTAACAGAACCTTATTTGAAGACAGTTCTCCAAACCATGTTTTTCAGCAGGGAGCTTAGGTTAAGGCAATATACATCTAAAATGTAATGACTTCCAAGAACCTGAGCCCCTGACCTTGTGCTCCCACCCACCAAAGCACATAAGCAGGACTTTGAACATTTTAAGAGTCCCACAGTCAGCTTCTTCCTTGGCACCTTTTTCTTCTTTTCCTTCTCCCCTTTTGGCTGTTCTGAAAGTGGCCTGGATTTTCCACCCAGAATTATTTTATCTCCTGCCATGAGAAAAATCTGTTCTTATTCAAATGGCTGAAGCAACCTACATTCAGCGTCCTTTCAGTGCCTTCTCACAGCACAATTAGTGGGGGTTGTACTCACAATGTTCATCAGGGTCAGCAGGTACTTCTGAACATGTTCTTTTCCATGGAATTGAACAACTGAGTCATCAACCCCCAGAAGGACTTCAATGTTGTAATCATCATCCGTCGCGTGCCTTCGGTAGCGCTGCCTCGATCGATGCACCCGGTCTTCAATAAAGCTCAACACACTGCCCAGTCTATCCAAACTGGTGAGGTTGGCTGCTGAAATCAAACAGACACACAAGTTATCAACCAAGAGAGGTTCAGGCTCAGGCCTCAGCTAAGGGTTTGTTATGTTCTGTGTGTTATGTAACAGCATTTGTTTCACTTAATGCCAATTGAAAATTACCTAAAATGAGAGAGAAATGTGACCCGAGAGATTTTCACCTTGCAGTAAAAGCAATGCTTTCTACCAAGTAATATTGCATAATAAATACAAGGCCACAAGTACAGCAAGTCATACCAGTGTCTCTTGATGAGAAGAATGGAGCTGTTTGCAGTAAAATACTTGTTGCTTAGAAGTACTTGTAACAAAACCACACCGTTCAGGGGTCTTGTGCTACCAAGGATATCCTCCATTTCAGAACCACAATTGAAGACAGACATCACACTTCAAAACCTGATCTTACTGCCCACAGAATCCTATTGCAAGGCAAGTGTAGTTGCCAATATAACCTTTCTATACCCAGGCAGGTAGTAACAAACCAATCCCTATCACTCCAACACATTGCCCCCTTTCCCAGATACACACATACAATTCAACAGTAGCAACATGGATCCTCTTTATCATTCCAGTACAGGAACACATTGTAGATATAAAATGAATTAATTTATAGCTACATTCAAGAATTTTTTAACATCCCCAATTTTTTGTGTCACTTTGCATTACTGTATGTCAAAGACACAACAAGAGCCAACTTCATTACTAATGATTTCTAATAGTGGCTGTGATATGAAAAGTACATTGTCTGTCAGCACACAATACAGTCAATGTGACACCTATGTACTAAAAATTAACATGAAAATATAGAATCTTGACATTTTACCTTATAGAACAACAATTATTAGTATTAATATCATTATCATCATCTGCATTACAAAAGCCCTGGAAGCCCCGAGGATCTCTTGGTTTCAAAGAATGTCAGGAAAAGACTTGCTCAGGGAGGTGAAGAAAGGCAGCAGGAGCGTTGTGGATAGATTAAAGGCTCCCAGTGCTTAGTTCACAGAAACATAATAGGAAGCAAAGAAAGGAAGCTAAAGCCATCACCTTCAAAGCAGAAATAAGAAACAAATCTCAGAAATGTTACAAAAGTGGATTCTCCATCTTCTTTTATTGACGTTTTCCCATCAAAACTGGCTGCTTGGGAAGGGTTGAATGAGTCACCAGATCACTGGGCTCATTACAAGACTGTCTGTGCTCTTGCCTTAAGACTGTCACCTTGTTCTGCCATTCCAGCAGTTCCTGGGCAATGTGCAGCCTGAGCAGAGCCCCCTGCAGCTCCCCACCACTGTGACAACACACCGACCTCTACAGCTTCCAGCTGCCAGGAGGGACTCACACCCAGCCTCCGTGTTCCCCATCACCACAGTCCTTACTACCCCATGCTTCAGGCTGTGCCTCACATGGTGAGATGCTTGTCTTTGTGCCTCCTAGAAGAGACCTCAAGTCAAAGGACAGTCCCCAAAAGACATTTGCCTGAGCAGCTTCTTACCATTTCTCCACCAAGCTCTAAGGACATGACTGTCGTGAGACCCACAGTTGCAAGTCACCACACTGCACTGGCAGAGCTCCCCTCACTCACCAGACAGACACAAGGCCCCCCACAGGGATCCTACATCCTTGTGGAGACACAATGTCCTTCTCCTGGGAAGGCAGCATTTAATGTGGCTGATAAGCACAACCACCCTGTTCTCATTGCCAGCTTCAAGGCTCCCAGCAGCTTCTGCTCCTGGGGCTGCAAGCTTTTAAAATTAGTCTGGTCACAATCCGTGATTCAGCAGGAAAAGTCACTCCACACAGAGCTCAGCTGTTGTTCTCAGGTTTACCATGGAGGGGGAACTGGTCTGGCCTTGCAGTGATGGAGAGAGCTCTTCATCAGGGCTCAGAATCTGCCACACAGCCAGCTCCAGCCCTGCCTCATGGTTGGCTCTGCTGGGAAAACCTCAGCGTTTGTCCTTGTTAGTGCCCAGGAATAATTGCCTGACTATCCCAGCAGTCCCAGGGGATTCCCTGTGGGACTCTGGGGCAATCAGACGTTCATGATCTATAACGCAAATCACAGTCACTGTAAAATTTGATCATAAATCTTAAAAGCTCTCTAGAAAAATAAGACTGGGCTGGCAGGGGCTGCAGGTGTGTCCTCTCTCTGCTGCTCACAGAAAGCCACAGCAATCAGCAGCAAGGCCATGGCTATCAGACCTGCTACTGCAGAGCAGTGGTGCTGGGCAAGCAGGGAGAGCCCAAGCCCTGCACTGCGGTGGCGGACGGGCAGCTCTGCTGGCTGGGGGTGCTGTTATTTTGGTGGGTGGTCAGCTGTCAAGGTATCTAGAGCTTTTGTGCTTTCATTTCTTTCCTTTAAGTGTCAAAGTCAAACTAATTCTTAGCACAGTATCTTTACTCCTGCTGTGAGTAAATCAGCCAGAAGCAAAATGTGATCCTACCACCCTACACTTACCATCCTGCAGTGGAGACTGCCTGTCCTCCCTCTCTGCTCCTCATTTGGACACTGTCACTGCCCTTACAGTCCTGCCAGAAGTTATCAGGAGGTTCCCTGGGAGTCATCTTGCTGCCAGTGGGTGCCAATCAACTACTTTAGAGTTTGCTTGGAGCATAAAAATTCCCCCCAACCATATTTACCTTCACCCCCTAGTGTTAACCCCTCAAGACAATGTGCCCAGTGGGCACTGGTACCTCTGAGGCACTGATCTGATGTGCTTCCCAGCAGACAGTGAGCCACACCAGCTCCAGTTGGCACTGGAATCATCCCAGGACCAGCAGCACAGCTCAAAACGTTTACAACAGTAGCTGCAAGATTTTGTGATTCATATTGCAACTTCCCACCACGTGTCCTTTCCCAGGAGGCTCTCCTGGAATAGACAGGGATGCCTCCACATGTGGTCATCCACACATCACACAGACTTTTTCTCCAGCACTGCTCTGCCTCTTAGTCTGTTTAATGATGAATTGTTGGATTTGTTGGCTGTGTTACATCCATGTTGGATTTGCTCCTAAATAACAGTTACATCCAAATCAAATTAATACCTGTATCTTTCTGCTAGAGAATTGAAACAAAGCTGCATCTAAATGAGAACTCTCGTCATGTTTTGGCACCTCAGCTTCCCTTGGTTAACATCAGTAACTTTGCTGTATCACTGTGCTACTAACAATATGCTAGAAAAGCTCAAGAGAAAATCTCAAATAACTCAGTAAGACACCAAACTTCTTCACATTTTCCACGTTACCTTCCTTCGGATCACCCCTGCACTTTGCACAATATCATCCCAGAAGTCATCTCAAACTGCACAGTGTTTTACTAAATCATCCCAAGACCTCTCCATCAGATGTTCTTTTTCAGCAACTTTTGCTAAATCAGTGCATCAGCCACTAATTATTGGTGCCAGCTTTGTCATCCATCTCCCAAGAGCAGACACTTGGCATTTGCAGGGGCTAACAACAGCCTGTGTTGAAACCTTCTCCCTGCTCCTGTTAGGAGAAATTCACATTTGTGAAAATTAACCACTGAGAGACAAGGCTGTATTTTCCCCTTGTGCTGCTCATCCAGGACAAATCAAAAGGACATCAGCACTGTAACAGTTCACCCACAAATCCCTGAAAAACACTTTTTTTTTTTTCAAAGTCAGCCAAGAACTCGTTGATATTTCAGTGATTTTCTCCTAACACTGCAGAGCCTCTTCCAGTGGAAGAATAAAAAGTGCGCAAATTGCCAATAGAAGGGAAACCTGTGCTTCTGGCTGAAGCATCAAATCATGAGCCAGGCAGCCTGGCTTGTGCTCCTGCCTTTGACACAGACTTTCCCTGCAGTGCTGGGAGGTGCAGAAGCCAGCCGAGAGCTGGGCAGCAAAACTGTTGAGGGAAAAGCATGTGCACAGTCCTGTTTGATGCTGCAGCTTGGGGCCGTTTGGGTGTCCTCCATTCTTGCAGTTAATGCAGGCAAGTGATCCCAACTGCTCCTTGGCAGCAAAGTCTTAGTTGTTTGCTGACTCAAGAAGCAGACAATGTCCCCAACTATGACAGTCCCAGTGATGCATTAATATATGTAGAATACATCAAAGCCTAAACAGGACAGGACTTTATACCATGCAGGTGGAATTGCTTACAGCATTGTAGGTCATACGAGATCCCTCTCCTCTGCTCTCTTCCCCTGAGCAATGTGCAATATTCCAATCTTTCACCTGAATTGTTCCACTCTTCAATCTGGTATTTTTACTTTTTGTATCCAGGCTCTACCTCAGCTCCCATGCTTGCTGGGACGTGAGGTCTGGACACCCAGTACCATGGCAGCATCATGCAGCCTGGCTCCAATCCTCACCTCTAGGACAGGGAAAATTCACACCGACACAAAGATCAGTTTTGCCTTTGCAGGACTTCAGAAGGATTCTCCCTCTGTGGCAGTTTGGGATGTCTGATAACACCTTACTTTGGAGGAATTTTTGCCTTGCCCATTATTCTTTGACACCATGTCCTCTACAGAAACCTAATTACATGACATCTCCTGATTCTGTCTTACCCATTATGGCAGGCAAAGCTCAAACAGATGCTGTGAGTAACTGAAGCATGAACATGCTGCCTGCCACAGAAACTGCCTCTCCCTGTGTTTTCTGTCACTCCCTTTAGGACATCCACCTAAAGCACAGTTATTGGCTTGTGATCTCATTTTGTTTTTTCATTATCCCCTTCAAAAAGGCTCAGGGAAATATGGTTGCACCTACAGTTCTTGAAGAGTTCCTTATGAAGCTACCACACTTTAATACTAGCAGCTTTAGGGTTTGCCAATCTCACAGCAGCAATATTGTCCTAATAAAGCAGTTTATAATTTTCTACCTCCTCTTTCTGGTAAGGAGAAAGGGACTTTTCTGGCAAGCCCAGAGCAGAGACCAGGACAGGCAGCTGGGAGACTGAACTGCATGCCGTGTTCATAGCCATCATCTGTGGCTTGTCAGCACAGCAACTCACTGGAATCACTTTTCAAATGAGTGTGCAGCATTCAGACTGGCCAGCCACCATTTCAAATGCAGCTTGTTTGCTTTTGCAGACATTTCATCTGTCACTGCAGAAGCAGACAAACACATGAGCCGACTGCTGAGCACCTTCTCTGCAGCCTCACCAGGACGAACACTTCTGATGTGCTGTTTGGCTGCTGATCTCCATTCCTGGGACACAATCCTGAAGGGACTCCCAGCTTCCCATTCCTCCATGTGGCTTGCTACAAACCATCAGCTTTTTTGTGGTGTGGTTGTTTTTTTTTCTTTTTAACCCCAGTGACTCAGACTGAACACCAGTGAAGTGCAGCTGGAGCCCCTTTGGTTGTGGTGGCAATTGTACCTGTGCATGCAGCACCGTGATGGCACAGAAGGACAGGACACCCACTCCTGCTCAGCTGCTCTGCAGCTGGTGGCAATGCCACTGTGAGCCTGGGACTTGCAATCCCAGCATAGGCGTGAGGCCATCCATCACTTGGTGCTACAAAAGCAGGAGGAACAGGCTGTGTGGCAGGGCAGCAGGAGGAGGCAGGGGGGACTTGCTTTAAGCTCTCAGCTTCCCACTGCTCAAGTATATCTGCACCTCTGGAAAAGTACCAAACGCTCTTGACAGCTCGACAAAGAACTGCTCTTCTGGGAATTGCACTTTAAAGCACAAGTCATCCTTCTGTAACACTCCCTGCCACTCATATGCTGTAGGCTTCTGTCCTGTCTGTCGTCTGTGATCAACTGACTCCCCAGTCAGCCCCCAATTAGCCTGTTTGTGTATTCTACCAAAATCCTCATTTGTCTTCCATGGTAAATTGAAGCCCAGCCCGTGGAGGTTGGAGGCAACAATGAACAGTCAACAAATCTTGCTTTTTATCCCCTGGCAGTTTTTTCTCATATTGTTAGGTTCCTCAGTTTGGGTTTGGTTTTTCATTCCAGTTGCACACAGTCGTGATGTGGTTTTTTTTCATCTGCCAATCCACAGTTTCTCCAATTTTTAATTATTTTATTAAACTTATTTCTGCTGGTTCTATAGCACTGCTCACCTTCCTCTTCGCTTTCCATTTTGTTTTCCAAATGTCCTCTATTTGTCTTTCTTCTCCCTCTTAACCATCCTGCTCAGCTACACTGGTCTTTCATAATTTATAAATCCCTTTCCCATACTACAGTCTGCATTTGGACCCTTCTGCTATAGATCATTCACAAAAACCTGGGTAAATCCAGCAAGGTGAATTAAAACAGAAGAGTGCTCCTGTGAGGTGAAAGCAAATTGAAAACAGACTAAACAAGAGAAACAAATTACATGCAGTGCAATGGGTACATGACACAAAGTTAGTCCTCTTTAAAAGGCATCCCCAGGAGCACACCACCTCAACACAGTTTTAACTTGAACTCAGTTTTCATAGGGTTCTTGTGATTTCTTGAACCACAGGCTAACACTGCAGCTGATCACTGCTAAATCCTTAACCAAGAGCAATTATTGCAGCAAGACTCTCTTTGGGTGTGTGTTCAAATTCCTCCTCTTCCACTTTTTTATATAAACCAAAAGCAAGACCACACTAGCAGTCTAAAGCCCAGGCATGCACCAGGCATCCTCACCAAGGTTACGAATCCTTGTCCTGCCCTTATCTACAAAGAAGCAGTAATTTAAAAGGAAACTTTTGGCCTGCATGCCTTGCTAACCATATGATCTCATTAGGAGCTCCCTGCCTCTTCATTTACAGCAATGCCATTTCTAGTCAAATCACATTTTAACGCAGAGCCTGCTCCACCTTTCATCTGTCCAGAGGAAGTCTGCCACAGGTGTTGAGGTAAGCTGGGTTGGGCTCTCAACAATGGGTCTCAGACGCCAGCTGCAAGGAGGTCAGCAGATATGACAGCTGAACTCCTGCTGGAATGATCTTGTCATAGCATTTGAAATCAGGAGGAGTTTAAAGTATTTACCAGTATTTCATGTACTGTGTATTTGGGCCTTTCTAGAGCCATTCTTGTAAACTTTCTGGGGCAGAACAATTGTGCCATATTTGCAGATGAATGCACATTCTTGCAAACACAGGCACAATCACCAGTCCCTTTCTTTCCTGTCACCTATGCAAGAGCACGGTGACACAAAATCTTAGGACATGCTCAAGTGCCTGCCTGAATCAGAGTGCTAAAGAATAACGAAGCTGAAACCTACCGTAGGGGCAAAATAGAGGAGAACTTTCAAAACTGGAAAAAAGAAATTGTCTTTTCTGAAGGATAAACCAATTAGTGCAGTGACAATGGCCAGGTGGATGCTGTGGCAAATGGCCAGGCGAGAGGCACTAAGAATAACCACGGCTAGATGTTGCCAAGGAGATACTTTCTGGCATGTCACAACAAAGAAAAGGTATTACAATACTAAAAAGCAAAGTTGAAAACTAAATTGATCTCATCAGGGCCACAGTCACACAATGAATAACATAAAGATGAGAGATAATTGCACTGCTAAAAGATTAAGTGAGAGCGAGGTAAGAGAATACTCCAGGCTAAAACATATTTTTTTGTGAAATGGTGAAACATATTGTGTTACAATTTTAACTTCTATATTACAACATAATAGTCAAAAAGGCGAAATGAAAGGAATGGCAAACCAGCCACGCAAACCAATCCGTGTGACCCGGTGGAAACGGAGCTCTTTGAGAACCCAACAGAAAGTTTTTCCAACAGCAAAAGTTATTCCTTTGAAAATTTTCAGCTCTCAACCTTACTAATGCAAACACAGGTTTCACAATTCAGCACCAAATAACGAACGAGCAAGATGTTTCTAATGGAGTGCTTAAAAATAAGCTCAGAAAAAGGCAAAAAAGCTACTCTAGAAAATTTCTTTAGGGGCCAACTTCTAAGTTTCACTGACTTAATTGATTGCATCAGAGAAATGCTTAACTGGCACGCATTTTGGCAAGTCATTGTACACTGGCCTGTACTGCAGAGCCTGCGACTTGCAAAACACGTTGCCTGTTTTATCCCATCCCAGTTATTTAGAGAGCCCACAGCTGCCCCAGGAACAGGGCTCCATCTCTTGCAAGCCCTCAAGTGCACAGTGTGCCCATGCAAAGTGGGCTTTGTTTTACACGACTCATGTAGAGCTACAAAGGGAGCTCAACACTCTCAAGCTCATTTGCAGCTAATGCGTAATTAATTAAACTGCAGAGTTCAGCCACATCTCCATGCAGGCATTTGGCATAGAGCCACAGCTCCACAAAGCTGCACGAGCCCCAGACATCCCACCTGAGGTCCCAAACTCAGAGCTTTCTCGCTTCCCTTTGGGCAAAGGAGCAGGATCTGACCCACAACTTACTTTCCCCAAGCAGGCTTTAACCAAGTGTTTATGGGCTATTTGAGGTCAAGTCTGCCACCGAGATACTTGAACGTCCAATCCATATTCCAAGCATGGTTAAATTACAGCAAATTAGCACATTAAATAAGCTGCCTAGCTGACCCTCTGGCTTTGTAGGTGACAAGTCTAACAATCCCACTTGCATTTTTAACAGAATGAAATGCCAAATCGTGGTATAGGAACTGAATAACAACAGGTTAGAGATGATGGCAGTTGTCTTTCCATAAGCCAACCATTCTGTGAGAAAGGGAATTACAGTTTAACAAACAAACATTAAAAAACACACAGGTTAAAAAAAATAAAAAGAGTCAAATTCTTAGCGGGGGGGGGTAAAAGGGAGAAAAGACAAAGAAATACACACAATAACCATACATCATTGGAAATACCACTGAAAGATAATGGCTGAAGCAAATATGCATCTTTGCAATGCCTTTTAGCCATAACTGCAGAATAAACAGATCTTGCCTTTTGGTAACATTTCAAAGTGGAATTATTCCATCCTTTTAAAAGGGGAGCTCTTCCGTCAGGTATAAAGTCACACAAAATTGTAAATGATCCAATTAAATGTTTTCAATGTCAAGTGTAACAAGCATAGTATAAATCTCATCAGTGTAAATAATGTATCACACAAATGACAATGCAAACAGCTCCTGTTCTATATAATCATAATGATCTTTTCATTAGACAAAGTAAACAGTCTGCTCATTTCACCTTGTAAAGAAAAGCATAGGAAGAAAGTTTTCCAAATTCTAAGGTGAAAAACATGTGCAACTTGAACTGCCTTTAAGTTCAACCAACTTCTTGCACATCTCAGAATCTTATGCTAGAAATCAGCAGTCAGAAAAAAAAAAGTTCATTTGAGTTTCACAAGAAGAAAACATCACTCATGCAGCCTGAGCAAAGGCAATGCGATATACGATGCCTTGGCTACTTACACTGGCAGGATTTGAATCAGAGCAAGAAGGAGTTATAATTTTACCTATGTTTTGAAAATATCTTTGTTGCTAAATCTTCCTGGACTTTCTGCAATAACAAAACCAGCTGCATTTGATTAGAGACTGTAAGAAAGACAAAGCCAACTTGGAGGATGCAGGAATTTCTTAAGCTTCAAGATGACAGTAAGAAAACTCTGAAAGGGAGAACCAGTGTCTGCTCCAGTGAAAGTGCACGAGGTTTATTCCCAAGGCATTTCAAAATCAAGGGCAAAGGCTTCTTCTGTCATTTGTACAAGAGCTATGAATCTGTCAGGCCCTACAAAAGGCAGACTGCTAAAAGCTGCCCTTCCTATTGCGGTGTGTGGATGGGAGATGGGGTCCCAATGATAACAACTTCCAAAATGCAGGACTTCTCGTGAGCCTGTAACTAGGGATGGAGAGAGAGGGGAGGAAGGGAAGAAGGAAAGAAGCATGGCTACCAAAACTCTCTGGGGAGAAGGCAAACCAAGAGACAGAAGTTGGAACAACACAAACGTAGAAGAGGAAAGTGAAAAGAAATCATGGTCAGCCTTCCTGCTGCAGTTCCCCCCTGTTCCTGGGAAGATGAAGCCAGGGCTTGCTCCCAGTTTCCACTCTCCAGCCCCGAGAGCTGCAGCCTGTGAGCTTCAGGGAGCGCAGGGATGAGAGCCAAGGTTTGCAAGACAATCCATCTCCCCAGCGCACGTGGGCAGGGCTTTAATGTTTCTTTTTCAAGATAAATTTAGCATTAATATCTGTGGGCTTTAGAAGGATTAGAGGTAGGTCAGCATACGGTTGTTTAGCTTTCCGTCAGGTCAAAGATATTTTTAATTCCTTTTGGGTCAAATGGACTTGAGTGCTGAAATTTTTTTAAAGTGAAGAAACAAACAAATCATTTCAGTTCATCTGAAATCACGTTTTACTCATTTGATATGAAATCACCAATTAAAAATTTCACCCAACTCAACTGCAAGTGCCAAGCCTGAAAAGAGTTTCCATCTGTTTTGTTCCACCACTCACCACTCTTCACCCAAAGGAATGATCATCATTTCAGGACCTCTGTACTTTTATCGGGTTATTCACATATTATTGATAAGTGAGCTGTACTCAGTGCTGTCTGACTTGACCTTCAGGTTGGCTTCCAGCCTAATCAAACTGAGGTCGTTTGTCTATTAAATGAGATGTAGTTGGTAGGATGTAATGCTCCTTGGCAGGCGATAGAGAACTTTCCTACAGGGACAGATCAGACCCGCCACACCTCAAAATAAAAGCCTTTCAAGAATTATGTAGCAAGGCATTTATCTCCTGAATTAAAGACAGTATCATCTCTGTCTGTATAAATAAGGCTTAAAGTGGTCAGAAATTGCATTTGTATTCACTTTGCAGAGTGTTACAAAATTGCTTCAGTATTAACAACTACTCTCCTCTACAGAGGATGGAAAGCGAATGCACAATATGTCTAGTAAGAAGGGTGGGAAACCTTTTATATATATATATATACACACACACGTATATAGGTACACATATATAGGTGCACACACACATAATAATTCCTAAAATGAAATAATTCTGTATTTTAACAAGGTATAATGGTAGTTGAAGGGTTGGTGGACAACTCACTTGTTGGCTAACAGTTCTATTAGAAATGTTTTTAAAAGGAGTCAAACATATTGGAAAACTATTAGAAACAACAACAAAATGAGATATTAAAAAATTTTTAAACTCAATTAAATTCTCTTTAAATGGGGTTAATCCAAACTGATGCTAAGAAGGCTGGACAAGTCAATGGCTGTCGGAGAAACAGTAGAAGCTGCTAAGGATAAAACCAGACAGTTGCTCCAAAGCTTCAAGTAGTTTCTGCCTCCCGAGCTGGAATATTGTATAAAGATCATTTAGCCTCTAACCTGTTACTTTTGCAGAATAAATAGGAAATGTCAAAGCCAACACCAATAAAACCTTTCAAATTGCCTTACAAAGCAGCTGCTAAAGCAATCAAGAAGTTAACTGAGAGCTCTGCTGACATCTTGTAGCATGGGGGAAGCAAGGCTTGGGGGGAAAAGTATCTTTTGGTAGCTGAAGAAGGCACACTTTGGGTGTCAGGGTCTCTTCAAAAGATTATTGTACCCTAAGAGCATTAGCTTCCTACCTGTCTCCTCAGCAACACGAGTACCACAAATACTGTCTCCTTCTGTCCACCTGTAGTATCTGCTCACACATATCTGAGACCATAAATCAGTGCTGAAAAGTAATGTTGCTGAAAGTCAGACAAACAGCGCTTACTTGTCCAACAGCAGTGCTATTCAGTTACACAATAAGAAAAAGATGTGAAAGTACCACAGTCAATAAAGACTTCGCTTGGCTTTGGTGCCCTGGAAGCCCCCAATTATTTTGAACTTGCAGGACTCTGCATGATCTTCTGCAGTGTGGGAGCTGGACATGTATTTATTAAAGCTGACACTGATCAATACCCATCACTTTCTCACTAGTTTCAACTTTATTAGAAAAATGGTGTCAACAGCTGCTACTGTCCCATTGAGCTTCAAAAGAAAGCAGAGGGTTGATGGTATCTAGGTGCTCTCATTGCCTGGTTCTCCAACTTATCTTCATCCGAGCTCCAGGCTGCCAGGTTTATTTCTTAATGTCACAAATTTCAGGTTCATTTGAAGTCTCATAACAGAGAAACTAAGGCAACCGATTGAACTTCCTTGTCAAAAGATTAAAAAAAACCTATAGAGCACAGCATGTGGTCTTGCAGATGTGTCCTGAACTCACCCAGGGAGACTGACACCTGTTGCAAAACCCTCTGTCACCATTAGTCAAGGCAAAGAGAGCATAAAAATGTACTCTCTCATCAGCTGCAAATGCAGCTTCTCTCTCTTTGTTTCCCAGTCTTCCAGGCATGGATCTAGCTCAATCCAGACATTACCCAGAGCTATCTCAAGAAGGCCAAAAGCATGCCTGGCAGCCTGGGAGCAATATCCTGCCCCGCTGGTATCTGCAGCCTAACTTCAACAGAGCCACGTTTCCACCTTCTCCCTGAGACACAGACCAATCTCCAGAAAGCCAACACTCTTCCCCAAAGACAAGTGATGGCAAAACCCCAAGTGATGGCAAAAAATCTATTCTGTAGATAACCATCTGGGCAAGAAGAAGGTTCACACAAAAATGCATGCATGAGGGGGAAGAGGATTGTTTGGGTCTGGGGAGAAGAGTTGCTCTGTTTGGCAGATACAATATGGTGATGGAGCCAGAGGGCTTTGGGAAGGGACATTCAATGCACTTCCAAATGCTGGACCATGGCTGGAAACACCACTGAAGAACTACAGGAAAAGGGGTGCTGATGGCACAAAAGCACAGGGGTCTGAAAACACATGTCTGGGAGGAACAGGGGACTGATTGGAGAGAAAGAATCTAGTGACAAAGAAGCAATGTCCAGCTCCTGGAGTGGGGGCTGATGACCTGGTGGCTTCGTGCTCTTCTGCACAAGCAGCTCGCTTTCCGCAGACTCTGGGCAACACAGGAACATCTGCCAGGGATGAAAATTTCCCCTAGGAAACCTAAGCAGCCAGTGGATTAGCAGTAAAGGAAGGAGCAGCGTTAAACCTCTGAGTTTAACGCTCAGAGTTATCAGGAGGCACTTCCAGTCCTGGCTGGGCTTCAGGTATAACCATTGTGTAAACAGCTGATAGCAACAAGCCTTGTTTTCCCTGAAGCCAACTGCTTCCTCAAACTTCTGTAAATCTCTGCCTCCTAACACGAAGTTAGCACGGCTCTGTAATTATGGATGTAGCATAAGGAGCAGACAAGCTGAATTAGGCTTCCGATTGCATGCCTAATTTATGTACAACTGCAGCAATTACAGATGCAAATTAAATAACTGTGCAGAAAATGGCTTTTATTAGCCATAACTAAAACCCAATAAAACTCAGTAGCTCATGCACATCTCTGCACTGAATGTGCTTCTTTAGAATGTCAATTAGAAATGTGAGAAATTACCAGGATTTTCTATTTCCTAATCTGAGAAAGAAAAAAAAAGGATAAACTGCCAGAGCACGTCTTTCTTCCACAACAAAATGAACAGGAGCTCTAATTGGCAATTTCAGAGCAGCACATTGTTTTACAGACAGCAGTTCTATGCAGCTTTTAAACACATTATTTATACTCAGTCTTTCATGCCTGACACGGCTGAGAAAAATCTCATCTAATAAAACCATATGCTAAATGTAATTCAGCTTCAGAAGGGGCCCGCTCTGACTGCCTGGCAGGTTGGGATTTAAAAGCTGAAACTCAAAGCTGAGGAACACAGCGCTTAACTTTGCAACCTTGGGAAGACTTGGGAAGTTGGAGGCTTCTTAGCATCATGTCAACTGGGTCCAGGGCTGTGAAAAGCCTCTCTGGATGGTTTAATACTGAACCCACTCAAATCTTCTGTCATTCAGACTTAGGATGAGTGCTGCCATGTCTAAGGAGCCAGCAGTAACCTGTCAATTTGTTTAAAAGCAATAAAAAAATTGTTCCCATTAAATCAAGGCTAATCCTCCTGCACAGTTCTTATACAATTCCGTGCTATGTGTGATTAAACCTACTCCATACATACAGAGCACAAACACCTGGATGAAAAGTTTACATATATACCATGGTATGTCTACACTGTCCATTTGCTTCATTCCTTGTTTAGCATGGGAGAGGGGATTTTTCTGGCTGGCTGCATTACACACACGAGTTAATCATTCTGGCTCCAAGTGGGAGTGACCACTGGCTCTCAGCATGGGAACCCTGGCGTGATCCTGTTCAGCCACCTATGCATAGCAGGTCACAGCACACCACCCAGGCACAGCACAGAAACAAGCCAGCATTTCCAGCTACAGTATAGGTAATTTCCACTACACATCATACATGCTTCCTTCCCCAGCCAGCTGCAGACAGAGGCTCAGGAAGGGCTCTGTACCTCCTCAGCCACCTGTGTACATTCCAGGCAGGGTGGGATTGACCTTCTCCAAGGGGCTCTGGCAGCCTCCAAGCAGGGTCAGCCCCTGGGCACCAGGATAAGACAGAAACACCCAGCTTCTTGCCTGAAGCAGGCAGCAGACACCAGGAGGAGAGCAGGCAGCATGCCACAGTTAGCAGGTGGCCTTGTCTCCAGGCTCCCTCGAATGTGGCTTCCACTGGTGCCCTTGTCTCCCATTAACATCCACAGATGCTCTCTGCTTCCTCAGCTGTCCCACTTCATGATGCACTACTTCCAACACAGCATCTTGCCCAACACACACAATACAGGTGGCACTTGGTGCTAACATCAGCAGGATCATTCCTGTGCCACTTCCCAGTGGACCTGGTCCTGCATGCACTGCCCTCCCTGCCCTGAGCTTCTCCTGCCAGGCTACAGCTTGGACACCCATTCTGGAAGCAGAAACTGCCTTCAGAATTTAAATATACCACATCTACTGACTTCCCCTTATCTCTCGTGGCAGTTATATCCTCAAACAACTCCAGTAAATTACTTAAGCATGACCTCCCTTGCCTGAATGTCTGCCAGGTAATCTTAATTAAACTGTGCATTCCCATCTATGCTCTCCACAACACCCTGAGGAGAGGTTTCCAAGATTTCCTCATTTTGTGTATTCCCTTGGATCATCTATCATTAAGCAGCAATAATGATAAGCAAAATGAAACAGACAAGAATAGTTTTGTATCTGCAGAAAGATAGTACACAAAAAATAAATAACTAGAAATCGGTTACTAGACTGGCCACCACACCTCTCCCCAAACAGAGATCCTGAGATGCTGAGCACTTCATTACAGCCACTGAAGTAGAAGATTTTCAGACATTGTGATGTTTAACATCGGAGTAAAATCTAAAGAAGTGTTCAGAACAGGTCTTATCATAGGAAGGATAACTTATTAAAAGAGGAAGCGGCCCGAAAATATTGATTCTGCTTAAGATTAAAACAATAAGAACATGTACATGGAATCATTTCTATGTTTCATAATCAAGGGATGCATATCAAAGACACTATCATTTGATAATTCATTTTTTATATTGCAGTTTTAGATTCAGATGTTCCAGATTCCATAAAAAGCTTGTAAAAAACCCAATGCTCAACGAGCCCACTCCCCTTCTCAAACTGGTCCCCTCCTCTTACAATGTCAGATCCACTGCCAGGGGCAGGCAGAGCTCAGCACACACTGCCTCAGTGCTCGAAGGAAACACCTTCTCTTGGAGGTGAACTGCTCTGAAAATGGTGATTTTTGTAACACTGGGAACAGTCAAAGGACAGAGACTGAACCACACTCTCCAAACCTCCAGCTGACAGTCACATCAGTGGGGCTGTAACACAACAGCAGCTGCATCCTTGGCCCCAGGAGCCTGCCACAGAGCAAAGGTGAGCAAGGTAACGTAAAGCACAGGTTTAGTAATCCTGTCCAAAAACAATTTAAGGAGATTTAGGGTTTGCACTTATCCCATGTCTGATTTAAAATGATATTTTAAGTCGTGCTTTTGTTTCTAGCTGTGTTTTGTAGCTGACCTATTTCTGTTCATAATTAACACTGGGGTTTTGTTTTACTCCAGGACCAGGACAGCTACAGAAGAATTATCCGGGTTGTATTTGGATTGATGCAACCTGATTGTTACCTAAATTCTGAGTACAAGACCCTGTTGTTACTGATGAGTGAGCAGAAGAGAAATCAACTTGATTTTGTGATTCAAGCTCGACTTCGCACAGCTCAGGGCTTGAAGAAATTTTCTATTTCTAATAACACAATGAAATCTGGCAGCATTTCCACATCCATGCATATGGAGTCCACAATGTCATCTCTGCAAAGTCATTTTTCACAGGAGAACGCCCACAACTGAACCATGCCACCCAAAAATTCCTTCACTGCAAACCAACCCAGGGAACGTCAGGCAAATACAAACCCAGCAGGTCACACCACAGCCATCCCATTCATGTAATCCAGGAGTTGCTGAAGAGGAAAAAAAATATGCTTTTAATTAAAACTAATGTTTTAATAATTCAAGAAACTGCTTGTGCACTACCACCTCCTCTTAATGCCTGCTGGTGGTGGTGGTCAGTTGGCTGAGGACACCAATGTGGGGCAGAGGGTTAGGATGCTTGGGGAGGAGTGGAGAGACAAATGATGGAAAAATGGGAGGAGGAGAATTATGCACACAGTCAGACTTTGCCTCCTTAAAACAGATTTGAAAAACCAGGGGATAACATTTTATGGAGCAATGGATCTAATAAGGATAGTTACAGTCATTCACAGTGGTCTCTGTGTGAGATAAATGAATTACACCACAGTAAATGCATGTGTACATCCATTTTGGATTTGGACCTCGTACATGCAACTGGTGTAAAACCACAGACAGGACTTGGTATTGGCATCCGTGGTTTGTGGGCAGCACTTCCATTACAGGGGCAGGATACAGACTCTCTGCAGCCAGAAGACCTATTGAGATTGTCTAGCTAGAAGACATCATTTTCTTACATTGCGTACACTGCATCTGTGTTAAAAATTAATGAAGACTCGGGTACAGCTATCAATAAAGAGGGACAAAAGTGAATACTATGTGCAAGAGGTTCTGTACACCTGAGGAAAAGAGTGACTTTAAGTGTTCCAAGCAGAATACCACACACAGTTATTTGGCTGGTGCAGCGTCCCCAGAAGTCAGTGCCTCACCAGATGCCATCGATCTGTGACAGGTTATGCAAGGTCTAGAACACAATTCCTACAGAAACTTGCCAAAACAGAAATCCTTTTAGTACTTATCTGGAGATTTTGTTAAGATTCACTTAATCTGCCTTCTTAAAGTACATCTACAAAAGCAAAAACAATCAATAACTCCACCATTAAATTGCATTACTTTGCATAAGTAATTTGGGACAATACATTAAGTAAATGAATGAATAATCCTTGAAATCTACACGTAGTAGGACAACAGCTTTAATAGCAAATCTCTGCTGGAAGGAAAACCAGCAATTCAGACAACTCAATCTACGAGGCTACTTACGAAAACCAGAAAACAATCTGTTTCATACTGGAAGCAAGTGGATTAACTTTAAAAGACACCAGTGTAGCAATTTATAGCTATTACGATTTTTTTGACAACACAAATTTCCAATTTCATCAGCCAGAGTAGGTGAAGCTTTAAGCACAAAGAGCTCATTGATTCAGTATGTCTGTACAGTTTAATTCTGAAAAATCGATCATTGTGCATTTCCTCCAACAGTTTTTTTGTAGTGTCCTCTTGTACAATTTATTATTATTGCTTATTGTTAAAATAGAAACGGTGATTCCACCACTCTCAGCCCCACTAAATCATTACTTAATGCTGCATGGGCTGCCCTCCTTAGATAAAGGAAGCTTGGTTTATCATGAAGAATATTATTATTAAACATTTCTCAGTTGTGTTTATAGTTGGTGCCTATTATTTTAAGACTTCTCTGTTTTCTTTAAATCATTTCCCTTGCCCCACCTATACTGAGTCAATCTCTTGGAATCACCTCTAAGGGAAAGGGTCACTTTTGGTTTATGAAGTATCTCCAGGCAAAAGCCAGAAGCTATAAACATGAATTTTTCATTATATTAATTGTCCTAGCTTAACTATGCAACACGACTCTTTGAGATAACCGATACAGAATTTTAATTGTGTGTGAAATATTCAGTCTTTCTAAGTCCCCTTCCTAACCTTTTTTATACTGGAGGGAGCTTCTGCCAACAAACACTGCTCTTAGCTAATGTTCCACTTTCTTTGCAATTCACTTTCCTGACCTTTTATTTTGACATTTTCACCTCATATATTAATTTCTGCCTGAACTGAATATTGCAGCATTATAATTACTTACATATAAACCTTTCATCACATCTTTCTTCGGACTTTGTTAGAAGATGCTGTATATCAAATAACAGCAAATTTCACATTAATCAGCTGGCCTTTCAGAAGAACAGGCTGCCAGCAGCTAGGAGATGATCCCACCTAGAGCCTCTGTGTTGCCAAGCACAGGTCAGAGGAGACTTCTGCTCTGAGAGAGTAACACAGGGCACTCAAAAGAGAGAAACCAGCCTTTCCAGAACTCCCACAGCACCTATGGACGTGTCCCCAGTCTTGCCCTCGCTCAGCTTTGGTGCAGCTATAAATTAAGCAGGACATTGAGCACCCTCCCTGCACATTCCAGGAGCCCCACTGCTCCAAGAAGCCTTCAGACAGGCTTGGGAGTTACCTTTCTCATCCTGCACTCTGCATTAATGAATATTCTGGGTAATATAAGCCACATTTTTCAGTGAGTATATTACCCATATCAAGAAAAAACCCACATAAATCATGCAGGGTTTATTGCATATTTGTATCTAGGGCATATTCACACATAATCTATTATAAACGGGTAAGATGCAGTGACACACTGAAGTAGTCACATTCAATCAATGCTTTTCTCACCTGGTTTCCACACTAGAAACAAGAAACAGAAACTGCACAAGGTGATCAGCTCCAGTAAGGGGGTGTCCTTTGGACCTGACACCTCCTAAAACCAGCCCAATGATCCACCTGAGGGTCTGCCCCAGCAGTGCTTTCTGCATCCCTGTGTGCACCAAGCTGCCACACGAGAGTCTGAACTGCTGGTACCAAGAACTTGTTCTCCATGGTGTTCTCCACAGTATTTCTGATTCTTCAGGGCAGTGCTGAAAGTCTCCCAAGTGCCCAGGTGACTGCAATATCCTGCAATGAGTACCATACACCAGCCCTCCTCTGTCTTGCTGGCTCTGCTTCCCACAGCATAGCAGTGTGTAAAGTAGCATCTTCCCAGGGATGGGCAGGTGTTGAGATGACAACCCATGGTAAGCAAGAGACAGATTTAATTTCTCAAGTCCCAGCCTAATTTCTTTCTAGTCCTGTCCCATAAGATATCATTAAAAGCATTTACATTTTTTTTTCACAGCAGCCACCTTCAGGAAGTCTCTTGCTCTATTTAGATTACTCTAAATAGAATTCCAGCCTTTTTGGGTTTTTAATCCTTTAGTTGTGCTAAAGGAATTGTAGGACCTTCATAGCTGTCACAGTTTTTTAATACCTAGACAGAAGAGATTTTTCAAATAACATGTGCAAGCAGCACAGATGTTTTTGTATTGTTCTTCCAGCTTCCATTCGGCCAAGGCCCTTAGTTCTGTTATTTACCATGGAGACTACTGAACAACTAATCCAAATATGTGGGTGAATTGAAGTAAGCTTGTCAATAGTTCTGAGAAGTGGGTATGTGCTCAGCAGAGCAAGAGAGGCAGAAAAACACACCAAAGCCATTTCAAACATCACACAGTGTGAGTGCAGTCACACCAAAACTATGCGTCAGTGGAAAAGATCCACAATTCTGTTCTCCATGCTTTTATTTTACTAGCTAATAAAGATAAAACTCAACTGTTTGCAGGCAGGCACAGCTCAGTATTCCTCACGTAGAGATCTAAGTTGCCATCTAGTACCCTGAACACTAAACAGACCGAGACTGGAGCGATACTTGACATTCAGGATAAAATTGCACAAGAGACAAAAAGACAAATGCAACAGCTGATCGTGTACATGCTGCCACATATTAAGTACATTTCCTGCAGTAGAAAAGCATAGGGACAATATCACAGATATTCATGGGTTGGTCAGCCTTCCCAGCTCCCATAAGGCATTTCAAAATTCTCTTCTTTTCTCTTGACAAGGTCCTGTCTTGTGCCCAGTTTAGTGCTAGTCCTTAAACAAAATCTCCATTCCAAAATCCACAAGAACATTTTCAACTCCTGACATCGATGAGAGATTTTCCCACTAACTCAGAGCCACAGTTTCATCCTAATCTTTGCAAAATAACCAAAATGCAACAAAGAACATAAGCACTACTAAGCAGACATCATCTGTGCCAGAGATAAGCCTGTCGCTGAGAGGACTGAGAGATATTTACCCCATGTTTTTTCCTTCCAAGACCACCAGAACAGTGTTTTGTTAGTGCACTTGGAGACATCATTAGCTCGACCCACAGGCTATTTTATTGGTCTCAAATTCAAAAGGCAAGTCAGCTCAAAACTCCAACCATGATCTTTGCTTCTAACTTGCTAGGAAGAAGCAGAGAGCTCACAATCAATGTCCCACTACTTTTTAAATACCATTTCAAATCTCTCTGAGCAGATTATTTCAAAGCTTGATTCCAGCTCAGTGCAGAGTGATGCTTTTGTGGAACTACTGGTAATGGGAAAAGAGCAAGCAACACAATGGCTATTTATCAGAGCACATTGTAGAAGAGAACTTTGTGCCCATAAAAGCACAGCCGGGCCCCTTGGGTCTGTCCAGACACCAGCACTGCTATTTAATTGCTGGAAGCTTGACGAACATTCAGAATGCTGGAATGCAAGTCAGTAAATTAAACAAGTGAAGCTTCTGTCTTTAACCGTTAAAAGGAATTTTCAGCAAAATTCTGAAACCCAGGCAATATGGATGCTTTATTCCCAGCACAAGGAAATGGTAACAAACCTTCCCAGGCTTGGCAAAGGGCGAATCAATTAATCATTTTGGGGTTTCAACATAACAGCATAACAGGACACCTTCAGATTCCCAGGAAGCAGATGCTCAGCAAGACACCAGGCTTGCTTTGCAGAACTGTCCCGTTCTCGTTGCTTGTGCTGAGAACTGGAACAGCACTTCCAAGGAAAGGGGCAGGTGGCACCTCTCAACAGTAATCTCTGCCATAATTTCCAAATACTGTTCCAAGGGAAAATAGATGTTTTATGTTTCCTTTACATTTCTGTGTCTTCACTTGCTTGGATTTCTTTGCATTTAACCTCATTATTAGATATACATAATTTTTGTTACCCCGAATTTAGATTATACCCAATTGTAACTTCAATATACATAGGTAATTTTTGGCAATATGTTATTAGCAATCAAGAATTACTCTGAGTTAGGAGTAACTGACGTGAGTTAAATTGGTGTTAGGGAAAACCAAGGGTAAACTTATGTAAACTGAAACACAGAATGATGCTGTCTATGTGGCTAATGAGACACTATTTAAAACCAGGAATATATCCTGTACTACCCCAATGCCATATATTAACTAAAAGTTGGCTCAGTAATAGCATAAGCATTTTGTTTTGTTTAGTGTAGGCGTGGCCTAGAGTTAAGTGCAGTAACAGAGATTGTATCCTGCACAGAGGTTAACGAGCCCGGGGAGAGGCATACACACAGCCATCCCATAAAGCAAAACTGTCTGCACAAGAGTTTTAATCACTGCTATGAGACATTTCCATTAAAACATGTTTCATAAAGCCACAGGTTCGTTCTGCCAAAACCAGGCAGCGAGACAGACACATCAGCAAGCAGAGCTGTGGAAGACCTCAGTGTCTGCCTAAGGACTGTTTCAACACAACTTGCATTTACCCAAAGACCAACAGCAATTCACATTCTGCACCATTTCCCAAGTCAGATACCTGAATCTGAACCTATGTGCCCACAAGATTTTCTTTATTTTGCTATAGAAGCAGGGGATGAATTCCCCTAAGACCTGAATACTCACGTATCAGTTAGGAAGAGCACTCCAAAAGCAACTGATTTTTATATTCACATCATAATACTCAACAAGAACCTTAACACTGACTTTATAGTAGGAGATAGTATAAATTTAAGAGATTGAATTAAGATAAGAAGGCTAAAGCCATTTATTAAAAATACACAAAAGAAATATCACTACAACTTCTCGAAATGATAGATCACTTTTTTCCCAACAGGCCCCGAAGATCAGTCAATCCGAATGGCTTTGGGAAAAGGGGACACGTTAAGTCTGCAGCTGAAAATCCACCGCAGAGAACGTCTAGACAGTGAGTCTTAAATCTCACTCCTAAATCAACTGAGCTGCAGCTCAGCTATCCCTGCCATGTCGTCATGCTGGGTGAGAGACAAGTCTTGGCGAGGAGGAGTCCTCAAACACCGCCGCAAAGATGAGCTGTGAGCTCCCAGGGCACTGCCCCCGGGGCAGGCGACAGCCCGTCCCCCCCTGCATCAGAGATGCTCTCAGCAAATGGTACCATAGCAGGGTTGGGGTTTTTTTAAGGAGTCAGTAATGTTCTGCCTGAGCTTCCAGGTGGATTTAACAAGTACATCTGCAGCAGCAGTGAAGAAAGAAGCAGCCAACCTTTTAATCTACAGATCTCAAAATACTTACGAAAGAGACTTGTGACATTGCACCATGGTACAGAGAGAGAAAACACTGCCCTGGGCAGGGAGGAGACCGAACAGAGAGCAGACATCCCAGTCCAGTGCTACCACAACATCCCCACCTCCACCACTGTGCGCTCCCTGAAGGTGCCTACTAGCTATCTCCACCTTTAATAACAGCAAACCTTCCAGCTCTTACTCATTTCAGGTATACTCTGAACACAAGCATAAGAAAACTCAACATCATCAAAAGTTTAGTGTCTGTTTTTTCCCATGGAAAAGAACACAAAACTCCTTTTACTAATGTTTAATTTCACTGGCTTTGCAGACCTCCTTCAAAGACTGGGATACGACGTTGTGTTGTATTTCACCAGAGGGTAAAAGCTGTAAATTGTATCACTTTGGGTGCTGTCTTCTTCAAACATGATTTATCAGACCCGGCTCACCATGAGGAATATTATGCAGGGGAAGAAGAAGAGTGATAAATGCCATTAATGACTGGCCTGAGAACACGCAGGATGAAACAGCAGGATAATGAATAGTGTGGGACTCCTACCTCCTGGTCATGGCTTTAGATCATCAGACAAAGATATTGTTTTATGCTACAACAGGCTCAGACACACTGTTCTTTTGTTTAATCCATGAAAAATAGATTTAACAGAGAAACAGACATGCAGTAACTCAAAAATAACAGAAGATTTGCTTTTTTCCTCCTTTTTCTTTTTAATTTCTCCCTTCCATCCATCTTTCTACTTGCTCTTCCCCTTCTCCCCAGACATATCCTTCTTTTGTCACTGGGTTTTTTCCAATAAAAAAAGAAAGAAAGAAGTCATACCATTGTTACTGAGCCCTAATCTTTGCCAGTCCTTGGTTTGACTCAATAATTTCAGAAAAGGTCCCGAAGCCAATAAACAATTAAACCACGGAGGAAAGCCACCTGGAAGATGTACTGCAGAGGAATTAAACAGTGATTTTTTTTTTTAATGTTTTTCTGGCTAAGCAGCCAGAAAATGCAAAAATATTCTGAGCAGACTGACAGCTTTAAGATTCATGGGGCGAGACTCATGAGTTTGTTTGCAGTTGTATGTAAATATCAATAATTTCATATAGCTGTTCCAATAAGGAGAAAAATATATAAATTTTAAAAAGATCCTTAAGAATAGGTGGAGAGAGAAAGAAACTAAGGGGTGGTGCAGAAATGGAAATGTCAGAGAATGTCGCAGGCAGAGGGTAGGTATGGGAATAACAGATCCAGAGCAAATCTGCTGGAGATGTTAAGAACTGGCAAAAGATCAAAGTGATAAGACACAGGAATGGAAATAACCTTTAATTCTGTGCCTATGAGAGGACGTGAAAAAAACGTTGCAAAGGCCAGCCAAGGTAACATGGAAAGGGGCCTAGTCATGCTCTGGGAGCTCTGCTTGTCTCTGTCCAAACCTAAGGCTTTTGTCCTACTTTAAAAAGAACTCTGCTAAAAACATAGCACAGAAAAGCTCTGAAACAAAGCTGAAATGCTTTGGGGTTTCTTAGTAGTTTTCCAACTCTGCAGACATCCCAGCCTCTGTGAAGATGCATTTTCACTCCTCTTCCAGATATGGAGGCAAGCCTGATCCAGTGTCCCTAGGGAATGCTATTTATGGCACCATGTTTAATTAGGTGACACAGCAGAGAGACGAATGACCAAACCCTGCCTTTCCTCCCAGCACTCTGTTCCACCTCTGAAGACATTCAGAAAGCAGTTCCTCGTCAGACACCAAACACCCACTGTTACTGAGAAGCTGTACACAGCCCTTACTGACCCCTATTTGCTTACTGAGAAGACAAGCAACGAACAGATTGTCTTTTCATTTGAAATCTGGTCATTATTGCTTTGCTACAGAGCAGGTACAAACCTGCCCAGGTGCTCCAGCAGTGCAGGTGCTACAGCCCAAGTCCCCTTCTTGGAGTGCACACGAGCTCAGCCAAAACCTCACCTACTTGTCTTCAAAGCAGAAGACTGCAGCTTTACAAACATTTCTCTAAACTTGAGCTAAGATTTATCTGAATTCAGAAGAGTGAAGCTGACACAGAGTACATTCTCTGATCCAAACATGTTTCTTTCTTTGAAACACCTGTGTCTACCTTCCTCATCCCCATCCCAAAGCTCCAAAACACTGCTAGGGAATGGTTGAGGATTTTACAGCTTAGTCCCAGTCTAGAAATCCCAGAAAAATCATAACTTTACTAGAATAACAAACCCAGTTTTGCAGAACTTGAGGTGCTTCAGAAAACTTGGCTAAAACCTGGAGGATCACAGAGCTTTTGAGCAGTATCCGAACTGAACCACAGGGAAAAACGGAGGCTTGTTCATCACTAATTAAGGGCTCAACTGACATTAGCAATGCTTAGCATATGTTCTTCCCCATTAGCTTCCAAAAACAACAACAGGCCCACAAGATTATTTTGAGTATGAGTTGAAATAAGGTGAACCGTACCTTAGGCCAACAAAGTTTTCCAGAAGGAACAAACACTTTGTTTACCCAGAAGTCAATTCTAAGACACAAAGTGTTTACCCAACTTCACCACACACCACCACGATCAGGCACATTTCCAGCAAACTGAATTCACATGAGCCAGCAGTGTGCCCAGGTGGCCAAGAAGGCCAAGTTGCCATTCCCATCAAACATATTTCAAAGCAATTCTGATGGAGAACTGGAAAAAAAATCTCAGTGGCCATAATAAAGGGAGCCAAAGCAGTCTTTTATCTCTTCTCCTTGTAGTCAATTTGTGCATTTATCTTTCTGAAGAGATTCTCTTTATTTTTTATATATCTATATATACACACACATATATATATGCACACACACACACATATATATACACATATATATATGTCCAGAAAAGAGCCTTTCACCCACGCAGAACAACCAGAACAATAAATGCCAACAACCTAAAAATCTGCCACTGGAGACTTTACCTCTCCCAGAAACTGTAATTGCTTTCCCGGTAGCACTAATGAACTGAAACTCTGTAACCTACATTCAAGCTGTCAAATTTTGCAGCATACTAATATTCACAGAAATCAACGTATCTCTTTTCTCTACATACAACATACACTATTTTCACTAATTAAACTACAGAAAATAAAGGTGTTTTAACTTTCTTTTAATTTCTCAGACGTGTTGCTATACATGAAAATATTTTTAATCTGGAAAAACTAGATTAACTTTAGGAAAATGACCACAAAAGCAGGTTGGCAAATTCATATGATAGAATACAGACAAGACCTTCATTAAAAATGGCATTTCTAGCAACAAACCAAAAAATGTTTAATATTAAATTTCATTTTCACATATCCACAGAAAACATAGCTATACTGCCCTCCCATACTGCCAAACATCCTCCTGCTGCTTGCAACACGACTCAAAATACTTCACTGAAATTCATGGCAAAACAACTAAGTAGAACACTACTGTTTATTTGGAGGCATAAATGGAGTTAGGTTATTGTCTAACCGAGTTTGTGCATGCAGGGAAGGATCTCTGCCTTTTTAGTAATACACCATCGATGGTCTTTGCTCAGCAGTTCCAGGAAACCAGCCTTTGGGTTGAAATCCTGCAGAAGATGCATGTGAGAAACCCTTTAAATATCTCTGTGTCTTTACAGTTGTTGCACAACCCATGCTTAGTGACCAGGGAGATCAAGTCGTGTACAATTTATGAGACCTTAGCTTCCATAAGCTCCTTTCCATCCTGGAACCTGTTGTACGAAAGGTTTGTCCTATAAAAACAATACACCTATAGTAGTAGATATAAACACACAACATTCTATAGTAGAATTTCCCTGATGTGCCCAGCTCCACTGCTGTTGTGATCCTTACAATACTCCCTGCATCTCTCACACACCTTCCCCTGCAGACAACTCAAACTAGGTCACTATCCATGAAGTGAGTCATCCTGCCTAACTTCAGCATCTGATGCAGCTAGCTGTTTAGGAATCTACTCACCTTAGACCCTATAAATAGTCAGCAAAGAAAAAAAGGCATCTCCAGACAGTGATTCAGAAAAAAACACCAGCCTGGATGCTCTGAGCCCTTTCCCTGAGGAATTTCTCTGTGTCTGCTGACTGCATTAGATGGAAGCCAAAGGACATGGGTTGGGCAGCTGTGTGTCAGAGCTGGGTGCTTGACAGAGTGCTTTCATACTATACTGATAGCAAAACCTGGTATTAACCTCCATTTTAAACTCTTGGGGTCAGGCACAGAAGGACTGTTTGTTGCTTGCACTCCTTCCAGGGTCCACACCGCTGGGCTGATGCTGCCCCTCACTCCTTGGCTGCTCCATAATCTCAAATCCAGCAAATTTTTACAACCACTGCTGCATAACCCAAGTGATTGAAACACTGGTCAGTTAGTAGTGTGCCATTTAGCTAACGACTCTATGTTAATATGCCTCACTCTGTCCAAAATAGTACAAGTGATTTATTTCTTTCAGTACATTTTCATCACACCACTCAAAATACAGGCTGTGGAGAGCAAGTTCTGTCTGACAGCAAGGTCCAGTCCCTGCTAAGATCATGGAAATTTTATATAAATTGGTATCATTCAAATCTCAGAAGATAAATATTGTCATCAACTTGTATAAAAACTTACCAGGGCAAAGAAAAACCCCAATGACTAAATGTTTTACTGCATGGTCTCTTCATGTTGCCTTCTAAAGAACAACACTTCTTGAAATAAGGAAAAAAATCAGTCAAAGAAGCCTAGACTGGCATTTATTAAATACCACTTATCTGTAGCATGGATATAGATTATTTAGGCCTTCTCCAGCAGTCTGGTGCTAGAGAACACCAATGATTTCACTGAGCTTTAGATTAACTCTGACTGGAAGTCTTTCAGGAATCAATCACTACCCAGCTATCCATCAGAAAACACTTCGGATTGTATCAAGTCCAGTAGGAAACAGCAATAAGTACAGATTGTCCTTCAACTCTCTAATATAGAAAAATAGAAGTCCCACATTTAAATAGCATTTCTAAAGCAGCAATGTCAAAGGGTGTCTCAGCTGTGATGGTTGATTACTGGAAATGCCTCCATTAATGCTTGTGCAACCTTAACCCTGGTTTCCAGTGTTTATGCATTATGGTACATATTTTAATGAGATGTCTACACATTTTTTTCCACTGAACCTCTGACCACACAAACTATAAGCCTGTGTAGACAGGGTTCAGAAGAGGGTAGTGAATAATATCCTATGGAATTTCTCTTATCACATGTTGCGAAAGATGGGGCATGTGTTGAAAAGTGTCTAGGGAAGGAATACAAAGTGAAGCACTGGAAAACTGAACTCTATCGCACACACCTTTGCAGGTACCACTCCGTATGTGCTCTCTGTTTAGTAGCCAGCTGGCTTTAAACACCAGCCTTTGATTTTCAAAAGCCTCAAGTGCTTCCTATCTGCAACTGAGCGTTACGGTTGCTCAGCACATTTTGAATGTTTAAATCACTTTAAAAAAGGTGCCTCAAATGGGTCAGCCAGAACACAAGGGAAGTTTAAGCTCTAACCACTGGTTACTCCAGTCCCTCCTCCGTAAGATGTGGAAAAACCACTCTCTTCTCACAGAGGGCTATGGAAACAGATGCATTGATGTCTGTGAAACGTTCTGGCAGAGCAGCGATTAACATCAGGGAAAAACCCTGGAGGAAGTTCAGTCATCAGAGCCGGGTCTGAAAGAGGATCAGGAATGAAGGCATGAAGGGACAGACTGGACAGCAAAAAGAAAACAGAATCCTGAGCAGATGCTCTCCTGAAGAGCCTTGTTTGCTCTGTTCATCAAGCAGGACTTGAACAACATTGCCAAAAGCCAATCTGGCTGAAGCCTCCACAGGAACTTGGCCCTGGCAAACATCTGCCACAAAAAACTTCAGCCCAAAGCAGTAAAGTTTGGCAAATTTTTAGCAAAATTAAATCAGAGTTCGATAACAGGAAGCATCATGTAAACTCAGTGATAGCTGATACTACCCACTCTGCTTACAACTCTGCCACCTCTCAAGATAAACCGACAGCTTCAAACTGCCCACACAGAGATTCATTGAGACGCCCGAGGAAAGAACCGTGTTGCTTTGTTCGGGGGAAAGTGTGAAATCTATCATATGCCTTTTTTTTTCTTTGCTTTGCCTTTTCCCCTTACTTCAGACTGACAAGTGCAAATTAAAATTTCACACCCAGCCTCAAGTAAGGAGCATGAAATTCTGATTTGGGGGATTTAGGTAGATTTCTCCAGGATTACATGGACGGCAGCTGCTCAAGTCAACGCCACCGAACCTGCCCTGAGCAACCTGCCCTGCCCTCAGCAAAAAACCACTTGGAGTAAACATTTAATGGGGAGAAAATGTAGATGTAACACTAACAGCATTATTGCATATTCGTATTTCTGGTTTTATTATTATTAATAATAATAAATATTGATACTGTAACATACCCTCAGATCAATTGAATTAGACCACAGATGCTACACAAATGACAGCTGGTTCTCTGTGTCAGTGTGATAAGGCCACTTATGGGATATTCAGAGATAACCAGAAGGTACTCACATTGAAATACATAAGACTTAATATATGAACAGCACTGAGCAGAGACTTTTATTGGGCTATTGCTAGAAATAATAAAGGATGTATTCTTTTGGACCCTTTTTAAAATATTCCCTGTGCTTAGAAGCCTACTGCTATTTTCTGTCGGTGTGGAGACCCAACTAATCTAGTCCATGTTCTGGGAATGGCTGAGGACAGTAGAACTATTGCCGTGATGCTGAACTCCATGCCAAACTCAAGAAAACTTCTGGTGTTGCTAAAGATGAGTCATGGAAAAGAATAATCGGAAACAAACAGAATTTTGGTATTGTGAGGCATCAATCATCTTCAACTCCTTTGTTACCTTTTGCCCGTGTTCCCTTAGGCCTTGGAGACCTCTGGGAGATGCACAGTGAACACCATCTCCTCCTATTTTCTTCACAATTTTGTTGGACAATTCACTGGTCCTTGAGAAGTCCCATGTCTTGTTGAGACCCAGGGTCATTTCAGTACAAACAAGGAGCTTAGTAAAATTCATGAGATGCACTTCTACATGCCAAAAGCACACCATAACACTCTACCATGTGGGAGTCCCTGGGAAAGTTCCCAGTAAGCTCAGAGGAGCCACAACTTCAACTCAGGTTTGATTATCCCAAAATCTCTAATATCTGTTGGGTAGAAGCCCATGTTTGGCACGGTGACACTTCTGATTGTCTTTTCTTTTTACTTTTCAACTATTTTATTAAGCAAAAAAGTGATTTCCAAAGCACTTGGGTGAATAACATGAATGCTTTGAACTTCACATAGATTCAGTCTTATCCCCATTGCCAAACACAGCAGTGCTGGATGAGACAACACGTGTGGATGTTAGCAAGTGCCACTCACTTCTGGATTTTTCATTACCTTGAGCCACAGAGTTCCATTTTTGTAATGTTAAATTCCCACCAGTTCCTGCTGACATTCATGATTTAACTGGCAAGGACTGCAGCGAACTGCTGAGCAACCCATTGAAAGAAATAGGTTGGATATATTAGCTAGGAATCTTCTGGCACCAGTTCCTATGTTTTCATTAGTATATACCGCAGCACAGACATTCAATGATCTATTTTCCTTTTTGCGGAAAACAACATTCTCCCCATTTTTGAAGGCCATTTAGCACATGGAAAATAAAGAGGTGGGACTAGAGTCAACTCTAGGTTGTGCTGGTAGATATTTAGAGTAATCTCAATGAAGTCAATGGCTTTGGAGAATTTTGAATTTATCGACTCAGTAACTCTTAAAAAGCTTCCATACGACACAGACCTAGGAATTCAAATTGTGATTGCATTTTATTATCTCCAGAACCTTTTTTAATTCAAAGTCAGAATGTGATGCGTTCCAGCACCACACAGTCACACCACCTCTGGAAAAGCATCCCTTAAAGAAAATAACTACACCAAAGTCAGGACAGCACTGCAGGATGAACATCATCCCCCACATTGGACTGTCGCTTTGTCCCAATTACAAACCTATAAAAACCAGCCTTGCTCAGTCTGGATGTTTTAATCACTGGGATTTATTCAGGAATACAAATGTATGAATAAGAGTTATTCCTCCTTCCAAACACCAGCAAACCACAGTGGAACATGAACTCTGCTCAAGGACGCATTTACTCAGCTGATGACTATGCTGCCAAGCTGCCTACCCATTCGCTTTGTTTTTCTTTTCTATGGGTGTGGAAATCTTTGTTCACTTAAAGGCATCCTTCTGGTTTACTGTCCTAGATCACGAACCTTCTGGATGATGACTATCAGCACAAGCAACAGTGTGGGTACTGGGATAAAGGCGCCTTCTCCCAAGCAGAATTTGTCTTCCCACAGAACTAAGTTACACAACGACACGAGCGAGGTTGCATCATTTTAACTAGAGGAGGTTACATTAGTACGGTTTTTGTATTTACATAAAGATGAAGACTAAGAAAAAAAATAATCATCTACAGGAACTAAAAAGTACATCTTGATTGAAAGATGGCTGAGACAACCTGATAACAGCTTCTGTGTCTAGAAAACACTGGCACATGGAAGGGAAGGAATTTTTTTTAAGAAGAAAGTGGGGGAGGGTTAGCTACAAAGGATAGATTGTGAAAAATTATTAAACCTAGACCCAAGAAAACATTTCTAAGCAGTGAGATCATTTAGACTACAATCTAGGCTCCAAGTGCAAATTGTTGAATTTCTTTCTCTGGAACTCTTTTTAAATCATTTGAACAATGCACAGGAGGGAGTGGTGGTACATGGGCCTGGGGTGCACCGGAGAACCACAGAAATCGTTTCCATAGTAGACAGAGGATACTGATGCTGCTCTACGAATGACCTCAAGATCTGGAGTATCTGGCTTCTGAATCATAAAGGATGATAAACATCTCACATTCTAACCACATTTCTAAGGTTTTGCTTACACTGAAAAATCATACATCAGATGGTACAGAGAGCGGCGCGAGCGGGGAGACAGACGCCAAGAGAGGGGAAACATTTGTAACCATTGCAAAGCATCCCTCCGCAGGGAATCCTGCATTTCTCTGGGTTACAGAGAAATTATTAAGTACATTTCCTGCCCATTTGGTCAGAGGGAGTGAATATGCAGAATGGAAAGTAACAGCCTCTCAAGACAAGTAAAACTGAGAATACCAACAGTCAAGAAACAGATTGGAAATGCCAAATCAAAACAGGAATTTCATTTAAATTCAGCAAACCGCTATCAAACACTCAAAGCTAGGAGAAAAATACAGCCAAAACCAACTAATAGAAAGGAAAATGCCTTCAACCAAGCACTCTGACTGAACCCTTCTCCACACTCACATAGAGAACGATTGGTATGTATGAGCCTGTCTGATCAAGAACTTAAAGCCTTTGTGATAAATCATTTGCTCCAAATTTTCAACTTAATTTCTTTTTTCTTCAGCTAATAATACATTACTTGGAAAAGTCAAACTACATGTCCCTCCTGCTTTGATAAGAATGGTTATAAAATCAAAACAGACTCGTTTGGCCAAAATCTATTGTATTTTTCCAGAGGGGAAAAAAAACCCCAACAAAACCAGAAACAGAAATAAAGAAGATATACCTTTGTGGGTGGCCTCCTGCAAAACTGGCAAAAGAAACCCACTGCTTTCCAGTTTCACTTCTATATTCAGACATGTTTGCATAACTTTTGCATTTGGAAAGGATCTTTCATAATTCAGGGGAAGATGGTTCCAGTAAGAAAAAATTCTTTACCCAATAACAGGTTCCTTTTGTATTCTTCATTTTTAGTTTAGCAAAGAAAGCTTCATCTTGTTCAACAACATAATCTAAAAACCACTGAAACTTGATTCTTATCAAACACAACCCTAACAAAGCTCTTGAGAACAGTACATCCTTGAGGCTAAGGTTCTGACTTTAGTTTGTTCCTCCAGGTTTCCTCCTACTTCTGCTCTTTATCTTCCCAGAAATTTTGCCCAAGTGGAATTAGAGAACACTGGCTGTTTGTCTCCCATTTCTAGATGCCCAGATGTCTGACAAAGCTACTGGTGTTTTGGACCACTCCTCCATGGAAGAGGACTGGTCATGAGATAACCAACTCCACAAGCGCAATAAATCTAGTGCAGCTGCAATGTACTGGAACAAGTGAGCCACACATGTACCCATAAATCTGAGATGTTCTTCAGCACTGTCTCATGTGCAGAGCACGCTCTAAAATTTCTTGAGCACACACCGCAAGCAGGACACAACTGGTATGTACTGGGTGTGTAGGTGGACCAGTGGTTCAGGACCTGCATGTCAAGTCCCACACATCCTTTGTATTAAGTCTCACACAACTTGGACATTGCAGATTGACTCTGGTCAAAGCACACACAGACCCTTGTTGGAAAAAAATCCTGGACAGAATGATGATCTCCAGGGTCTAACAGATTTGTCCAGGTCCTATTAAAATGTGTCAAAAAAATCAGGTGACACTGAAATTCTTCATGAAACTTGATCATTTAGCCATAAGGATATATACTTCTTGCAAGATACAGCTAAATCAGCAAAGAACAACACTTCAGATTGGAAGGCAGATTGGAAGAATCGAGTTTTTGACACTGCTTAATTAAGCTATGCTGCTTTTCACACCAGGACTGCCAGCAGAAGGCAAAACATATTGCAAGCATACAGTTCTCTCTACAACCAGACACTAAATGGCACTCCTTCTTCACTTCCTCACTCTGCTACGTGCCGTTCCACCTTGCCTACCAACCATCCTGGCAGGGAACCATCCTGCACTGAAGGTGCACCACAGCTGCTCTTGCCCAGGAATAAGGTGACTTGTGTTGCTGCCCTCACCCAGTCTGCCCCAGAGCCAACGGAGCCTCTCAGCCAGCAGGGACAGGGCACTGCCTGTCTATACTCTAGGCAGGAAAGTTTTCTGGCAAAGGGTAAGAGCATCAAGAAATGGAAGCACCAGCAGCAGTGGTGTGTGGCTTTTGATCCCTCTGCAAAGGGAGAGCGAATCCCAGCCTGGATTTGCACAGACAGCCCCCTCTTCCAGCCTGAACTCAGCACTTCCAAGGGAAGGAAATTCACCCTGAGCTCTTGGCAGTGTTTCTGAAACATCCTGTTAATCACTTTGTGGTTTTTAAGAGCAAAAAGTGAAATGAAATGAAGTTCAAGGGCTTACCCTGACTCTGTCATTAAGACACTAGCGAAGGGGAGAAACAGGAGGAGAGCAGCTAACGAGTATACAGAGGTCAAACCAGGAGCTTCCAAGTGTGTAGGTGCTTTATTGATTCTCCCTTCAGATCCTGAAACCAATACAATTACCTTCTCAGGACCCTTTCTATAGAGGCTGAAGACAGTAATTTCTCCCGAGTATCTAAAGAACTTGAAATTTGTTTTTAAAAACTTGAACTACTTACATTTATTATAAAGGAAGGGAGAAAGGTGTTTGCACATGACAATGACTTCTGGAGGAATGGGGAGAGACCAGTACTGCAAGATGCTTTTGGTGTCAGTGCACAGGGAAGTGTGTTTCCACCCGTTTCAGCTATAACAGAACAGAGGTGCTTTGCTTTGATGGTTATTTTAGGATTTAGGGAGCAAGGATTGCCTTTTGGTTTTGTGTTTTGAGCCCAATTTGCTCATGAATGAGAAATTCTCTTAACTCCTAACACAATGATATCAAATTCTTCCAAAAAATTCACTAAAATTGGAAGAAAATAAAATGAGAGCAGCAGAAGCCTCATGCAATGTGACATCTTGATATACAGTGGTCAAAATATTGAGGGGGTATTTCCTTGAAAAATGTGGATGAGAATCCTGAAAGGTACTAGGATATCTGGGAAAGATGGAATCATCGACTTCACCTGGACACCTACATTAATCTTGGTTGCTAAAAAAAAAGTGGCTCAACTTATGACAGAAAAAGACAGGAACTGGAGGGAGGGATGAACCAGTAACAACAGAGCTGAGGAGTAAAAATTTTAGACTTCTGTAGAGTTGAAATAGTTCTGGTGAACTGAAGAAATATACAGAATGCCAGCCCAATGCCAATTCCATCAATTATTGAAATCAGTTGAGCAGTTTTCAGGAAACTGGAGCAGAAGGATGAGAAAGTGGCACTGCCACATGAACACGAAGCAGTGATTTTTGGAGAATACTATGGAAAAGGAAGGCACTATGTATGTCCTGCAAATTGGATTATAAAACAAAGTATGAATGGAATAATGACATTAAGCACAGTGAAGTGCATATCCCAAAAGGTGGCTGTACAAAAAAAATTCAGGATATTACTTAATCAGAAAGCACCAGAAGCAATGGAGGTGCAATTACTACTGACAGAGCTTAACAAAATTACATCTCAGCTCTGGATTCATCTGTAACAAACACTGGAGGAAGGCGTACCTGACCAGGTGATAGGAAGAAAGACTGTGCTCATTAAAAAGAAAAAGGAGCAGCTTGCTCTGAAAGCCCAAGACATATCACTCAGTCACTTATGATCTGGAAGCTTCTTATCAGGTTCATTAACAACAAATTGGTTGAACTGGTTGAAACTAATGATGTGTTTCTTGAGATGAGGAAGGATATCGACAAAGCATAAATGGAGAAAAAATAAAATAAAATAAAATCACCTCATGGTGGCTGAGCTGCCAAAGGCAGAAAAAGACTGAATCCTGAGCAAATTATGTGAGTGTGTATGACACTGCCATACACTTGTGTGCTAAATGATTAAATCACATCTGTTGCAACTGTAATGTCTGTAAAATAGCACATAGTACTCAATTTATGCATGGAATACAGTGGCAAAACAGTAAGGAAAGTAAGAATCTATTCCAAAGGGCTCTGATAATTTTTCATGACTAATGAAAGATGTTGCTGTCTCTCAAAAGACACAAAAGGCATGTCAGAGGGCGAGGAAACCATGTGGTGAGACTGTGTGAGAAATACCCAGGTCCATTCCATCATGTCCAGAGGCAAACTCCATCATTAGGAATACACAGGTCATATTCTCAGTGCTCAATTCTTAACATAACTGCAAGATACAGATTAGTTTCAATGTGTTCAAACGAATCTCAAAGTAAAACGTGAAACCCAGAGGGTACAAAATTAAGCAAAACAGAAGCAGAAAAAGACACTTTGCAATTCACCCAAATTCAGACACCCAGTTTCCCACAGCCTCGCACTGGGTCTGACCCCACTAAACTCACTGGGAACTTTTCCATTAAAATCAGTGCAAACGACATCAAGTGCATGGTTTGGCTGAACCCTATCCACTTGCCAACCAGTAATTTATTATTATAAAGGCAGTTCCCAGAAAATGCATTCGTATAAGGTCTGTGAGAATTAGCTATCACATAACATGCGTTGCCTAAGGGGATTTTGAAAGAGACACTGTAATTTATTTGGTGGGAATACAATTCCATCTCACATTGCAAAGACTCTGAGCTCTCCTTTAAAAACTTTAAAAAAATTAAAAAGAAATAGTCTTAAGGAAGAAATGTGGCCTTTCAGCTAAAGGATTCTTTCTCCCAGAGATTCCTGGAAATGCCCCCACCATCACTTCAGAGACAATCAGGCTGTCTGACCTGAGACTCATAAGGACTGTAAATCCTACTAGTGCAATCAATCTTATCTGCTGCAAATCTTCAGAGCTTAGACTCACCAGTCTTCTTGTAAGGAACACTCTGCCCTTTGCCAGTGTTTTCCACCAGGGTTTCAGTGGCAGAGAAGACCACTTAATTCTCTTCAGGACATCTGATATGAGGATCCCCAATGGAACAGCAGACAGTTAGTTATTATGGACCAGTAAACACCACCACATAGATCTAAGGCTTAACTAATTCAAGCTGAGCATCCTTCCCACCCATATCCTACCGTCAACACCAACAGCCAGTGTAATGGTAGCATGAAGGCAGTCAGGTGAGGCTCTCTTGAAGTCTCTTAACACCTCTAGTAAAAGCATAACAGGAGCTGCTACAACATTTTTCCAATCATCCTACCTCTATCACACATCCAATCACAAATACAAACCAGATCCACAGCCAAAAAATAGCAGAAACCTCAGGGCTGTCACTCAATGTTACTCATGGTCAGTGGAGTCTTAAACAAAACTTCCACTTAACTTTCAGTTCAGACTTTATTCCCAAGCCTGTGTCTTCTCATTTGCATTTTGTTCCTATGCTGTTGTCCATACATTTTGCAGCAGACTGATGGATTTTGCCAGCCTACCAAAAACATTCCGCTTCAGTAATTTATGACCTGCAGGTCAACATCTGAAATGCTACAATGGGTTGTCATGGAAATGCCAATACCATCCATTTCTCTGCATACATGTAACTGGGATATCAAAAAAGCCCAAAACAAACAAACAAACAAAAAACCCTGGAAATTTAGAAGTTATATTCAAGTCATCTTAGTGACTCAAAATCAGATTTTTCCCCTTTGTTATATTTTACACTGGAGATTGAGCACTGTTTTAGGGCTGCCTAGGACATTTAATACCCCTAGCTAGAGCCTTTGGGCTGCCTTTATCTTACCAGTTCATAGTTTAACAAGTCTCCAGAGGCTCTGCTTAAAGAAAAACAAAGCAAAAAATACTTCAGCTTCCAAGTAGAATATAAAGTTAAAATGTATGATTTTCAGCCTGCTCTTTAGTAAGCGCTTTCTTGACAGGGGCTGGGAAAAGGCTAAGTTGAACTGGCAGGAAGAATGGTCAGCAAGCTGGTAAACAAGGATTCAAGCTCAGATTTAATCCATGGCTTTAGACTATACATCATGTTAACCTCAGATCCCTGGAAGAACAGATTCTCCAATCCCCATGAAATCCATTTTTTGATGTATTAAAAAAATCTGCTTTAAAAGCCACTGCATGAATATATTCAAGCCCCAAATATCTAGGGTTTGGAATACCCAACTTCAACATGAATAAATGTGTATGAGAGCACCGAGACACAGAGAAAATCTCTGTAAAATGGGGACCAAACCTCTGCCCTGCTCCACAGGGAGAAAGACATGAATGACTGCGGTATGTTCATTACTATAAATAACAGTGTCTCTCTAAAAAAGGAAAACCCTAGAAAAATAGAAACCAGCAGGATGAATGAACTCTGAACACTACGATGTAGTGAAGCTCAATTAGACAAACAGGATTGCTGCCTACTCAGCAACACAACACACAGCCCATAAGATGCAAATCTCAGTGCCTGTTAATTTCATACACATTAATAGTCAGTCAAGGGCAATTTCTCATGTCACTCTTTAGTTATTGTTACTACCAGGTGCTTTGCCATGATGTGACCTGGGTTTGCTGACCTATGGAAGAATGATGCTTCCAAAATGTCACCGCTTCCCACACCCAAAGACCCATTCAAAACCCCACGTCACTTAAACCACACTGCCAATTTACTCCAAAGATACTCCACAAAGAACAAGATCAGAGAAAAAGAAAAAAAAGCAATGGTTCATATTTCTTGAAAAGTTTAGAAAAATAATCCCTACACCACCAAGGCAAACTTTCTGTGCCGACTTCCCAAACTTCCTGTGCCGACTTCCCTGCTAAGTGTGAGAGGTGGTTCCAAAGGGAAGTACAGCGATGGGGATTTCAGAGGCAGCTGCTTCAGGCACAAAACATTTCTTGGTGTCTCTCACTATTCCCAGTCAGCAAGCACCTTCAACAACTGTTATATGCCTCCACATGCACAACAGGAAACAAGATCTCCTTGACAGGCAAACAGATGTGGTCCCACAGCGTACAGAGACCTGACAAGATTATAAGTTTTAAAAATTCCCACAGGTGGAAGTTCATAGAAACCACTATTAGGCTTTTCTCTCCAGGTTACATTTAGGACTGAGCAAGTTTTATGTGTGACTCGTTCTTTGGATAAAAGAATCTTTCCTCAAATGTTCTGTAAATAAATCACTGCAATTTTTAAAAAGCTATGGTTGTTGAAGCAATGTTAAAATATTAGGGTTACCAGCAAAAAAACCCAACAAAACAAAGCCATGTCTCTTTTAAAATTGACAGTCTGTAGTGGCGAAACCCTGCAAAATGGAGCAAAGCCCAGGGAAATGGATTTTGTTCCAAGGACAACTGTCTGAAGCCCAGCAGTGCTAAAGAAAGAGATCCTGAGCACCAGGAGGCTCCTGCAGCACCACAGCCTCTGAGCAGGCAGCAGCAAGGGACTGCAGAGGCCGAGCTGCTCAGGACCACTGCTCCCAACTCCTCCTGCCACTTGGTCTCTCGGGATTTTTGGCCGCCCATCAGGCAATACTGCAAAAGGCTGCTGAGAAGCCTTCGCTGAAGAGCTACCTACCTGTGGAACTGTCAGCTCTGGAGCTGAAATAAAACCAAACCCCAACTCCCTCACCATCTAGCTTGTGATTAATAATTTTTCCCCTTGAAGGCACTACACATCGGCGGGCAGGCAAGCCGTGCCAGATGGTCTGTGTACACCCGGAGAGCTGGAACAAGCAAGTGACTGCACAAAAACTCACAGATAGAAGGAAGAGCAAAGATGCATACCAGGCTTTTAATCAAAGAACTTGCTGAAAAATGAAGTACGTGGTATTTAACCCATAGACAAGCACTGTAGTTCCAAGAGCTCAGTCACAGAGTCAAAGAGGAACCTTGGTCTGCAAGAGACTTTGCATGGCAATGGAATAAGCAGGCAAGGGAACTGGGTGCCACTGTCCACGAGGGTCTGTTGAGACAAGCAGTCAGCAGAGGACAGGGTCTCTGTGGGCATGGAGGAAAGCAATGCAATGATTCAGTCTCCTGTCTTGGCGTTGTTGGACCATCCCATACCCTCCAGCTGGTGACTGCATCCCTTTCAGTAATGTGGCTCAGATAACAACAGCTGGAAGAGGGACTGTGTGGCCAGCACAAAAGAGGACTGGTCTGTCAACACCGAGCTAGGCTAGTTTTAGCTAATTACCTAACCATGTTCTTGTTCTTATTACAATGGCAGAGTTTCAGCAATAGAGTGTGCGGGTGCAGGTCTGTGCAGGCAGCATCACAGGGTTCAAACTAAACAAGAGCACCACGCCACGTCTGGGATGTGATGGTGAGTCAGTGAAGCAGCTGCTGGTTACTGGCCACATCTGGGCCTTTAACAGAAACTGTTCAAATCCAAGAAGGTGCCTCTGCATTAGAAAAATACTCATTGTTTGGCTTAAGAGTACATCGTGGTCCAAGTCAGTCCTGCAGACAGAACACGTCTGATATGCAAATATGTCAGGTAACAACTCCTGAGGTTTATATTTACATGAGCAAAAACAATTAAATTCAATCTATTACTGGAAAACATGCATGTGAGACATTGTACCACACACAGTTTGGTACAAACTACTTTGGAAAGTGATTATAAATCAGTCATTTGTAACATGATCATTTAGAGAAATCAAGGGTTTGAGCTCACAGTTTGCAGTTTCTGCTACTGGCTTAAACTCATCTCACTGTTTGAAAACAGTGTTTCTTTACAGAAAAACACGAATTTTCAAGAGGAAATTAATTTACTACTGTGTCAAAGTGCAGATTCAAAGCAATTGAAAACAGAAATTTTACTGGCTTTTTCCTGGGCTGAGATCCTCTTCCCTTTTATAATTTAAAGAAAGCACAGGAGAAAGGAGACTTGCAGTAGCTGAAATGAAAGTTAGCACTGCTGTTGCTTGCTTTTCAAGTGAGAGTTATTTCTACCTAAAAAGCCCAGGCAATCCCAAGCACACAGAGAACACAAATAAATAAGCAAGAATTACAAAACAGCCACAGAAAGCTATTACTGAATGCAGGCTCTAGCTATAAACCAAAGCTCTGTAGACCAGGCACCTAATTCATACCAACCACCAGGTTACTACAGCTGTATTCCCCAGCCTCCTGCAGAGCATAACACATGCTCTGCTAAAGTGCAAGCATAGAAGGAGCATGTGCTTCCCTGCTCATCACTTGCACACACCACGGGAAGAATCAGGCCCAAAGAGCTGCATCCCCCTCTAACCCCATCTACAAAAGGCGGGTGGAGTGCTCTGTATCTGCTCCACCTGGTCAATTCACCCAGCAGGTAGTAGTGGCAAGTAGTAGATGTCTGCATTGCTGTGCTCTCCCAGCACTGGCACATCTCACCGAGTCACATGGGACCTGGGATTGCAACAGGGAAGGGAGACAGGACCAGCAGTCATGGGAAATGGGCTTTGGGCAGTGGGAATAAGAGCCTTTAAGGGAACAGTGCATAATGCAGTGATTAAATGCATTATATCAAAGATAACCTACCATATACAGTCTGCTAAAGAAAACCATCCTTCATCTCAAGCACTAGATACCCAGGCTTTTGCTTTGAATGTGCCCAGTGATGATTTGTCTATGCAGCACCAGCTTTGAGGCACTGCAACATTCTCTCTTTAACCAGCTTTGAGCTCCGGAGCACATGAGCAACACAGTGTTTGCTTGTAGAGACATGCTTGGTGTACAGTAGCCCTCATGAATTAAATTAGTGCAGAGAAATACCAAGCAATTTGTTTCTCGTTCTCCAGCTGGGTCTTGCACTGCTATAAACACAGGGACCCTTCCACTGCCCCTTCTGCAAGCATCGAGATACCAGCAGCACACAGCATTGCTTCAATGGCTGGCCACCGAGGAGCAAACTTCACACAGCTGGGAACAGTCAGAACCAGCTGGAATAAATTTTTGATCTTTGGACCACTTCACAAAGCCTCACATGTGGCTCTTCTGTTGCAAGAAATGACAGAAATCTAGATGTTTGAAGCATATCCATCTCACTCGCAACTCCGGGTTTGCCCTATACTTTCATTTGATGATCCCTGGAGCTTTTAGCCTGATCAAACCACTTTATCACCATTATCATAAACAGCAGACAAGTTTTATGCCACTTTTAGTCAGAAAACATTTTAAACAGAAAATGTTTATCGGCATTTGCTACTAGAGCTTGTTTCAGTGACGTATACCAGATGCTATTTTGTGTATTGTTATTAAACACAGAGTTTGAATCCCATGGTAGAAAACAGCAAACACTGCATGCTACCCATATTTTTTAATTCTCAGTTCCAGATTCCATTTCCTAAACAGAGAGATGGGTTGCAGAAGACTTCCAGTTTGTCAGGACAGAATATTAAGGTCTTTCTGTGAACAAGTTTGTCCCCCTTTGCTCCTGGCAGAGCCATCAGAACCTGCTGGATCGTTGCCATCTGTCTTTCTCAGCAGGTTGGACAACATGAACACAGCTTGTAAATAAACAAACCCTCAATAGGATGACACTTCATGGAAAAACTCACCACTAAATGTGGAATTGCAAAAAACCATGTGGGTGTGCACATGCATTTTCATAAAGCAAAAACTCCTCACGTGCCTGTGGGCGGCTGCACATGCTCACACACGCAAACACACGGGCTCTGAGGGCAAGGTCTGAGTTATGAACTGCTGCTCTGATGAACTTTGCTCTTACACTGGGCAATTACCAGCAAGAAACAGGATCAGTTTTCAGTAAAAACAAGGTCTACGTTACTCTCGTCCAAAAGGCAAATATTTTGTTCTTTCTTTCCTCCCAGGAGACAGAGAGCCTAAATTCATTAAGGACTGTGAGATCAGTGGGTATTATAACGAAGAATAAAAATGAACCTTAATGAAATCTGTTGTAAAACGCTTTGTCTCTATATAAACATATTTATAAACAAACAAGTGTTGACGAAATATAAGCATAAACAAACAAGAGATTAACCAAGCTTAGTTCCACACACCCCTAGTGCTGAATTAATTGATAGAAAATGTGGAAAATCAAGGGAGCACTTTTCCCATGCTTTCATCAGAGCTTCTCACAAAAAATTTGCAGGGGTATTTATATGAGAACTTGAAACTGTTGTTTTATAGACCAATATCAACTTTATTATCAGTTTGTTATATTTAGCAACATTTGGTACTATTCAACTCCAGCTGTAAGCTGTTCACAACCATCACTTAGGAAAGCCTTAACATAGCATTTTAATTTAGTAGAGAGGCTCGAATGAACTCACCAGTTGAGAATTAAATTAGTTTTATTTTTACCTGAGCTAATGATACAAGCAAATCAGTGATATTTAAATAAGCACAAATAATTAAGTTGTTCACCTTTAATCCATGCATATCTGAATGGAAGCAACTTGCTCCAGTAACTTGCCTCATAACCAAAAGAGGAAGCCACCTCCATTCAGAATAAAAACCACTTAGCCTAAGGTACCTATTCGAATCCCACTGAAATCAATTTGACTTAAGTACCTGCTTAAAGTTAGGCATGCTCTTAAGTGTTTCCTCGAAGCCTCCGTGGATCTCAAACCACCTAATGAGAAAGGTGGGGACAAATATAGAAACTGAGCTCTTAGCACACTCTTATTATGCTCCTGTATTCCACGTTTAGCAACAGTTTATTACAGGAACAACTGCAGTTTTGTGGAGAGCATGGGAGGGGAAGATGAAAGCTCAGCGCCAGGAATCCATAGCAGAGCTGGGCCATGCACGAGCTCCCTGCTCCAGCCTCTCCCTGCTCCAGCCTCTCCCTGCTCCCAGTCCCAGCTGCAGCATCCCCACGCAGCACAGTGCTCTACATTGCTCCATACTGCCCCACCAGTTTTATTTATCTACAAGATGATTTCTGTTACTGGAGACACAAAACAATGCTGCAGCAACTACAGCATTTGATGTCATGAAGAAAGAGTAATGAGAAAGTATTTAATGCACCATCAATCGTTCCACAAACAATTTTTAGCATCTGGGGAAAGGTGGTGTTTAATTACAAACAAAAATCCTTAGAAGATGCAGTGTACTTTCCAAAGCACTCAAAAATTCAAAAAAGCCCACTGTAAAGGAAGCCCACACAGCTTTTCTGTGGTCCTGATGTGCATGCGCATCACCACGCATCTTCAGTTACATAAGCACTTGCCTTCCTCCAAAAAAACCCACAGCAAAATCACTAATATTAAAAAAAGTTCCATTATCTTCATTATAATTTTATTTCTAGGCAAAAGAAAACTGTTCCAGAAGCACAGGACAGGCTGACTTTTCACCTGAGTCCATTCTGCGGGCCAGCTAAGGCCACCAGCTAGGGTGGTCTGTGGTAGAAAATTCCACTAATCCTAGAAAAAGAGAGAAAAGAGGCTATTCCTTGTGTTTCACACCAAGCACATGTAAGAGCACTGTTCATTAGCATTCACCTAATCATCCCAGATGATTTATTGAACTGTTATAAAAATAGAAACCTTTAGATTTATCCTAAAGTTTCATATTAAAATTGCTGCGCGGGTCTTACTTGCCTGTGCTAGCAAAGACTGCTGCATCAGCTGCACCTATAGTGGGGAAGGGTGACATCCAAGGGCTTCACACCACTCCCTGAAGACTTGTTTTTTCATGAGTGCATAACCTTGTTTCTTATTCAAAAGTTGAATCGCAACTGAATTCTCAATCTTTCTCTTCACAGAAAAGTCCCACGAATCCACAATGTGAAATTCAGGGAAAACCCGAGACAAAAGACAGACAGATGTATTTATCATGCACAGATGATGTAGGAAGGAGACAAAAAATATTGTCATCAGTCCCTTACTGACTGCAGAATAAGGGAAGAGTGATTAATCAGCCAGAGTACACGCTGAGAGGAAATATTGATTGAATTTGGAGAAACTTCAGTTTCCTGAAGGAACTGTTCCCCTGCAAAGGTAACCAGGAAAGTTTCTGTAAATTAGAATGGCAACCAGCCAGCCTGCAGCCAATCTGTGTCGTTTCAGGCAATCCAGAAAAATATACACCAGATGCACATTGGTTTTTTAAAAGTAATTTAAATACATTAGTAAATCAATGGCATTGGCAGTTTGATGGACTATGATGGAGGAGTCTTCCTCTGAAATATCATCTCGAAAACCTGCAAAGCTCTGGCAACTGAGTTGTTACAACTTTATAATATTTTTACTTTTTTCATCTTTTCCAACATCTTCTAGTGTTTGGTTATTTCAGCTTAAATTGACATATGATTTCTCTCCTGCTGAATTGTCTCCAACCCCTCAGGACTCCCAAATATCCCATTAGTGTGGAGAGGAGGGAAGACTTTTGCCCTTTTGCACCATGGAGGAGCAGAAGATGTCAGTAACAGGACATTATTTCTGCTATTTCTGTTCTTTTACCTGACTGGTAGGCATTTAAGGCCAGGGGGATGTTCGCCATCCTCAACATAAAAAAGGAAACAGCAGTAGAATTTTAAAACCGTAAAGGATGGGTTTTGTCCCCAGAAGTACAGCACAGGGTCACACAAAATGATCATATCTTTCAGCACCAAGTCATCACCCTTCTGAAGGTCTGATCACAAACAAACCCAAGTATTGCCCTGGGAAGGGGTCATGAGTCTCCAGCAGAGACCGTGAGTCTGCCCATCCTGTCAGCCCAGAGTATATTCATGATGGGACTTGTGTCAGATTGGGTTTGGCCATTCCAAGGGATTTAATTAGCAGTTAAAGAAACAACAATCTGTCTGGTTTAAGCACATTTGGAGAGTTATCTTGTTGTCTTCCTCAGTAATAAACTGTTCTTGGCTAAGGTCATCTTTCATCTGCACAGTAAATAAAACTGTCAGCTAAAGCTGAGTTTCTGTTTCTCATCAGTCAAGCAATGCAACAAAACTCAGAGCAGCATATTTAGACAATGATATTGAGATAGAAGGCAAACCTTAAGGAAGTTTTATTATAATCATTTCCTCTCAGTTGATCAGCGTTACAGACACAGTAATTTAGCTGGGGAAATGTGATATTAAAGCTTACAAGCCTGATAATCAGATTGTCTTTAGAGACAAAAGTCAAGCTGGTTTTCCAGACCTCACCGTAACCATTAATTCAAAACTTAGCATCTCTTCACTTAACATCTAAAGAACACTTAAGCAAAAACCCAGCAGTTTCAAGAAAAAACAACCTCCTCTACCTTGCCTATTTAATCCTAGTTCTGTCGTGTAGGAAGTTTTACTGCTGTCAAGCAACATTTCTCATCAGAAGGAATTCGGCTGGAAATATTAAAATATTTTCAACATGCTGCTTATTTTTATCTAGAGGAAGATAAATTATTACATGCGTGCAAGTAGTAAGAGCACTCGCCAGAAAAAATAGGGTTTATTCCCACCGTACCTGCCATACATCAACTACTACACGAAAATGTTTCTCTTTCCAAAACAATTAGCCTAATTTGTAGTGAGCTCGCACAGACTTCCACAGTACTACTCTGCTGTAGATTATTACTTGCCTAAAATGTGATGCTTACATTTTTCCAGTCCATTAACAAGCAGTATTGTTAGAGAGGGGAAAAACAGATAGAAATACTACACTCTTTAATCTGTGATTCTCGCAAACATCAGAGAATCCTACACTACTAAAACACAATGATTCACGATGCCCAAACAAGTATTTACTTTTCCCAATATTCTGATAGCGTTTTACGTAAATGCAGAAGCAAACACAGTACTCCCTGAAACCAGACCAGAGCTCTGCTGCTCATTTCAGGCCCATTCTCTCCCAGCACATCTCACTTCTTAAATCTCAGCACATCAGCAGAGCCTTCAAGAAAGAAGATGCATACCTTGATCTCTCTGTGGTTTAGGAGGTTGTGGTTTTTGTTTGTTCATATTTTTTAAGCAGATGGAATAAAATCTCAATTTCCCTTACTATAATATAAAAGACAGATAACAGCATATGGAAAATGATAGAAAAACCCTGCTGTTGGGTCTGTCTCACCATACATGTTAGCATAACCTAGAGTTCACCTACACATTGGGAAAATGCTTTTTTTTTCTCTTTACGCATGAATTCACCCTCACAACAAGTTGATAGATCTTCCATTAGTCCTAGTTGTCTTTTGGAGAAGATCAGCTGCCCATCAGCTTTAGAGGCCGCTCTCCTGCTGTCCTGCAGCTCCGTGTTGGAGCTCTCTGCTTGGGCAGCCATGGGGGCATGCACATTGACTCAGGGTACTGAGATCTCCAACAAACCACCATCCAGAAGAGCAGCATTTAGGAGACTATGTCCCATACAAATTCATTATAATAACAACTAAAGTCAGAGCAAGTTTGCCCCCAAAGTCTCAAATGACTAAACAAGACCACCCGCTCAGGCAGCACCTTGTCCCTGAAGAGACCCCCGAGCACTGCACAGCCTCATGCCCTTGCTGCAGGAGAACCCTGCACCCAGCTGGGATCTTCTGCTCCACAGACCCAGCCCCACTTCTGCAAAGGAGAACCTGGAGAGATTTCCTGAACAGCAGCATCCTAAAGGTCCTGCTGACTGTGAAAGTAAATCCCAAAGTCCTTGTGCTGTGTGAGGTCTGGCACGATCACTGCCCAGCGCCAGTCCCAAGTCCTTGAAATGACAACTGACCCACTCAACTCCAAGTTCATGGAGCTTTCAATTCCTTCATCTCCTGTTTCACTGGGGAGAGAACAGCTTGTCCTATTTTTTGCAAAAAGAGTGCCAGAGATAGGAATATTTATAAGGAATTTGTGTCTATCTATCCAAACCCAAACATTCAAAAATCATGACTCACAATCCCCTCCCAAATCATGGGATTAAATTAACATATCATGGGATTTTGAAAGATGCTGTTTTAAAAATTATGGAATACTATATACTTTGTGTTACTCATTACTTTAAGATATTTGTACAGTCAGAAACGACAAAGTTTTTATCAACAGTTAAAAGAGCCAGCAGCTCACCTCAGGGAAGCAAAATAATCATCACATATTCATAAAATTCCTGGGGGCTGGACCTTTAAAAATAGTCCAGTGTTACGATTCATCACATGTAAATTTATGGGATTTGGCAACAATGCAGTTGTCTCCAGGGATGGTGGAAGATGAGGAGTGCTCTTGGTTAACCTCTTTTTTTTTAAAAAAAAAAAAAAAAAAGATACAGCATGGGAAAAGTGCCGTACTAAGTATTTCCTAAATCAGGCCATTGATTAACTTGGAGCACAGTGTGCTTATCAACACTCAGTCACAAAATATTTTGATGTTTGTTAACCACAACTAGATGCACTCTGTAAAAATATACACTAGAAAATAAAACTACATTTCTTGAAAGCATGTCATAGACTCATAGAATCATGTCCTTTCCATGCCTGTTGCCTAAAGCAAATCAGTGGTGGGAAGCCAGGTTTAATAAAAGCAGAGGAGAACAAACTAGTTTTGGAGTGGCTGTTCATTTTTTTTGTTAAAGGCAAAGAAAATTTAATAGGAAAAAACCCTGTACAGTACAGTGGGGTTTTTTCCTCAAAATAAAAACTAATCTTCAATCCATTTTACAAATCAAAAGATAGTGGATGGAATGGAAAATTACTACTCTTAGCATTTTTTCCCTATTTTAAAATTTGAAATATGAAAAATCACAACTATTCCTACCCATCACCAACACCTGCTGTTCCAGACATGGTCCGTGCTACATCTCAGCCTGGCCTGCAGGAGTTCAGCTTCACTTTTGTTTTCCAGTCCCACAGTGCTGGCTGACAGCCATTATTACTTCGTGCCTTTTTACCAGAGTCTACGAACTTCAGTCCTTGGCGAGCACATGGTACGGGTGAGGTGACAAACCCAGAAGTCTGGTGGCATCTCACACCGCGTGTTGCTCTGCTGCCCGTCACGGTGGGCAGCCCACGAGCAGCCCCGCAAGAGCTGCTCTTCAGAGAGGTGTTTTCAGCTAGTGCTGTCAGAGCCTTCCTCTAGCAGGTACCTCATGCCAATAACTGGAGCTGATCTACAATTTCTGCTTTGCTGTGTACCAGACTCCTACTCCTGAGAAATATTTACTATCCAAAACCAAAAATACTGCCATAAGGTGTGAATAAAATCAAGTCTCTTTTGTTTAAGAGGAAACACAGTGACTGGCTGACATTTACCAACACTGAAATAATTTTATAAACATCTACTAACAGAGCAACTTCCATCCTATGATGGATGCCTTGGGTTGTGGCACTCAGACTCCTGTGTCCCCCAGCTCTGCTTGAGAACAAGTACGAAGGCAACCAAAGGAGCCCAGCAGAGCACTGGGTCAGTCACAAAATTCACCAGTAATTTTGAAGGTGAAAGTGGAAAAAAGGTTAGCTGAATGCTATCGCTTGCATTTTCCATCCTGAACATTGAGCAATTTACATTGTTCACTTGGCCCTGACTTCAGTGCCTCATCTCTGTGACTATCTGTTCAAGTGGGGGTACCATATGCAAGTATAGAGTAAATTTTTTTACAACAGCTACCATATTCTTTGTCTTCTGAAAATTATTAAGGTAGCATAGTAGAGAGGTGGGGATCACTGGGAAGATTTATACAAAGGACAATCTAACCCACTGCATTATACTTGAAAATGTATTATACTGAAAGGTAATACTAGGATATGAGTGGCAAATTACTCTGCAGTTTGGTACACACTTGGAACAAAAATGTAGCTATTTAGTTGTTTCCACTCAAACAACACAGTTATTCTTGGTGTTAACATCAGCTATCAAAACATCCACTTACCAGATCTGCATCCTGTATTTATTCAGAAAAAAAAGGTGCAACATCTGAGCAGTTACCAGAGAAATAGAAAATACTACATAGAACAGTTGTTTATGTTTAGCTCCTGTTACTCCATCACATTAAATTCCACACTTGAAAACACATAAATAAACCAAGAAAGTTTGTGTTCATCTCTGAAGATACCATTATTTTCCTGTTGGGATTAAACCCAGCCCAGCGAAGACACTACCAGTGAGAAGCCCATGTACCACATCAGCCTTGATGTCCTTGCTGCAGCCTCCCAACACAGCAGTTGCAAAACCAGCACTGATACCTGTCCCCAGTGTGTACAGGCACCTCTGCACCGCTGCTTCATCCACCATCCCCTTCTTCAGCTCTGACCCAGGTACTGAGACACATGACTTTATGCTGGCTATCTCTGGAGCCAAGGAACCTCTCTAAAGCATACACAGTTCCACCATCCTGGAGACGGTTTGGGCTGCTGCAATGCTTGCTTACCCCAGGTAAAACATTCAACTCCTTCCCTACCTTTTCATCCACAGAGGGGGAAGAACACATTTCCATTTATTTTCAAGGATAAAAAGAGCCAGAGATAGCAGATCACACTGGCTAAATGCCTTCAGCTAAATTTTACACATCAGCTGGCATTACCATCTCTGCCTTACCTTTATACGGGGTATCTGCGTTCTCGAGAGGAAGCTGCTTCTTGGTGGCTGCTCTACGATAGACCACGTGTGTTCTGCCTCCTCCCTCCTCCTCGTCCTGGGCCCCCTTCTCCAGAGGTTCGATGAAGAACTCGTCCTTGTCTGTGCGAATCATGCCAGCCTGCAGCAACAGGGCAGAGATCGAACGTTTTGCATTACTGCACATACAGCAGACGCTGTGAGTAAACAGTTACAATATGCTTAAGCACACTTTAGTGCTCTCTGGAGAGCAATTAGGATGCAGAGAGGAAACCAGGTGAATTCTTTATTAGAGCAAAACGAAGCACCATTTCCCCAGCTTGACAAGAAAGGACAAAAGGTACAACCTTTAACCAAAAGGACTTCTCCTCGAACCACAAGAGCAAGGCCTAAGAACTACAAGCCTAAGAATCTGTCTAGGAGATACACTCCCCATTGGAAACCAGCTACAAAGAAAGAAATGCCCTTAGCTATCTGTCCGGCCCAGATCACTGCAGTGTTTACTATCTCTGCTATCTAAAGGATCAGTTCAGCACCACGAGCTGGTTCTGATGTGCAGTTCAACAGTCAAAAAGCCATAGCCGGCCTTTGTGTTCAGAAGCAAGATGCAAAAGCAGCACATCCTACACGCAGGGAACTGAGCTTTGTGATTCCTTCCCCTTTGACACAAAGGGTTCAGCTGCCAAAATACTCTTTCAAGAATTAGCCACAAGTAGTTCAAAAAAGGAGTCTGCAGTGCGTTGCTAAGAAATAAAAACTTGTTCAGACTGGACCTTGGTATGAAAAAAAAGAGAAGTTTGCACTTCCACAGAGCACCTCAAAGGAACATCACCCAAGCAATTCTCACTGCGTTCAGGGGAAACCCTCATAAAGACTGACAACTTTAAAAAGAAAGTCTTTTCATCATCTTCATTCAGGTGAAACAACTTGGGCACCTGGACTGCCTGCATTTGTCTCCTCTCGCAGTCCTGCCCTACTGCAGAAGGTCACAGCAGCCAGCAGCTGGCCTGCAGGGATGCTTGGCTTGAATTAATTTTTCTGCGTATGTTTGCACATTTGTGTTTCAGAACATAAACTAATGAACTTTTAGGTTGTAAACAAAAAGTTTTACTATCGACCTGAAAGAAATTTAATTACTATTGAGAGAAGTCCCAGATCCAACCTTCAGGAGCTCCTTCATCACGCTCTTTCCCACTCTGCCCACTCATGATCCTGGAGTCCCCTGGAGTTTCAAACTGGACACAAGAGAACATCTTACAACTGTGACACATTTCATCTTGGTATCTGAGCTTCTGGGAACCTAAATTCTCTGCTGTATGAAGCCCTACCTCAAGTTCCCAGGAGGGCCAGTCTGGCTCCTTTGAACCCAGTATCCCCACTTGAACCAAGTATCATCTAAACATTCTTATCATATCCCAGCACTGAAGTACTGATACAACACATATTTTTCTTCTACAGCCAGCAAACCAAATTCCTACTGCTATAAATACAGTATGTTCTTCGGTTCCCTCCTTGAAAAAATGTCAGGTTCACTTGTCATGTCTTAACTCACATTAGGCAAGTTTTCCAGTCCCAGATTTCATATATATAATGTATACAAAAACAGATTGAAGGGGAATGATTAAAGAAGCAAAATTATATCGAAGCAATTTAAACTGATGCCATCCTGCCTGTATAGAGGAAACTGAATTTGAAATCCTGTCCTGTTTCTTCTTATCTAATTTAGATTCTGCATCAGACTCAAAAAAGGTGAGACAGGCTCAGCAGCTCAAGGAAGCTAAGACAACCAAGAAAATAAGTACTGAACCCAGAGAGACAGCAACTGATCTTTTATTGTAAAGAAAAATACATTACAAATTCAGATTTTATGCTATTCTTCTTTTAATGTAGATTTTAATCATATACACACACACTTCTGGATATTAAATATTATATTCAGATATTTTAAAGTCTTTGTATGAGAAATGCACAAATAATGATCAAGAAGGAACAAGCATTTGCATGCTCAACTGCACAGAGTACAAAGCACACGCCATATATATGCCCAGGAGAAATACACACAGAGCTTGACTGTCACATGCAAAAAATGTGATTTTGCTTTTTTCAAGCAAGCTGCATGCTTGCACACGTGTTCTTATGTATTTCAGGATTTATTAAACCTACTACATTAGCTAAATTGTAGTTTAAAATGCAGACCATACTTCAGGGTCCTGGGGGAAAGCCTGCTGCACACTGTACGCAGAAGTGGGTACTGATGGGAGTTTGGAGGAATTCAGATCTACTAAGAAAATTAACAGGTAGGCTGCTTCTACAATCAGCAGTTGAACTGTTTAGACAGAAGAACAACTTTTATAGGTGAACTTCCAGGGCATGGAGGCCTTTTGGAAAAGAAAACATCTGGTCAGAGTGGAGATTCCCCCCTGAGAAGATGAAGGTGATACCCTGGGACAGACTGCAAGACTAAACAAAAGAGATATTTGAATGCTGCTTCCCAAGACATAAAACCGGTGGCCAAGCGCTGACGTTTCAGATCACTGTGCCTGGTGCTGGCCTTTTTGTGTGCAGAGGGATTTGTATGGCACTGAATGCTGCCAAATAGCAGGCCACCCATCAGGTGCTTCTCAGACAGACACAACATCACGCTGTACATCCCCATGGCAGTACCCTCCCTAGTTCTGTTGAAGTGTTGAAAGGAAGGAATCTAACCTTCAAACATGGCTGAATATTTCTTCTCTAATTTTAATCTTGGACTAAAATAACTTTGCCTCTTACATTGAAATTTCTCTTTTCCTTTAGTCCTGAGAAACACATCAATCAATCTTTGGTCAGAATTATTAGGAAAGAGTTACTGTGTGTTTGATTTGTAAAAGAATTATATATTTTTATATATTGTATATCCCACACAGCCCTTGATTTAGCCTCATGAAATAAAATAAGAAAAAACGGATGTTTAAGACTTTAAAATAAAAATTCATTTAGACAACAAGGCAGAGTTCCTACAGCAATCCACAGTTCAAGCCACCTGCCTAATAATATACCCACAATTATAAACGATTCATTCAGAAATACGTGGGGCTCCTGAATGTCTCCACCACACATTTCCTTGCAGCTTTGAGCAAGACATTTAACCTCTTTACTTCCATTTCCCCACCTCTGAACCAGCAAAAAACAGTCTTGCAAAATAATTAGAAGAGCTGATTTGTTATTTTTTGCCAAGTTGTTTGAACACAAAAAGCTCAAGATGAATTGCTAAATGCATTTTTTCTGATCCTTCTCAGAACACCCTCAAAAAGCCATCATGAAAGGGAGATTGCTTTTAGTCATCAACCCAACACCAGTGTTGCACGGAGCCAAGCAAGCAACATGAAGGCATCACTCCAGCAGCACAGGTTTGCTCATGCCCTTCACCCACCAGTCCTGTTCTCAGCCAACCCCCTTGTGCCAGCCTGCCATGCCAAGAAAACTGTCGGACAACCACCAAGTTTATGACGACAAAAGAGAGAATTAAAGTTGCTACAATTTTCTAAAGAATGACTAAAACATAAATGCTGTATTGTTTGAGTAAATCTGTGCTTTCCCTTCAACACAGGTTTGACTCAAAGGACTTCAGGAAATTTTTGGGCCATCATCTGGATATTTATTCCAGGGGATGCAAAAGTAGAATTAAGCTTTTCAATTATCAATATCCCCAAATTCTGAACAGAAGAACAGTTGCTGCTTTCATGAACTAAGAGCTTAAAAGCAACTGCTAGCAATGGTGTTTTTCCATTCTATCCTACTTGTCACCCATCCTGGGACTTCCAGGAGTTGCAGACTGGCGGTGCCTCTCCTGCACTACCCTGCAGCCACACACATGCTGTGTAATTCAGAACTAGGTGTGGGATTGAGCATCTCCATGAAATGACTTCCAATTGTGGAAAAAACTCACTGAGCTAACTGTTACCTCTTCCCCTCCTCTTCTGGGACTTTTAACTTGAAACTAAAGCGAATCAGGAATATTGCTAAATAACAATGGCAGCAGCAACTGTGTCCTGTGACTATTAAAAACATAAATTAATTGAAAAAGTGTTTGCCTTTGGAATGCACCAAACTGTAGCAAAGAGCCTACGATATCCCACTACTTCCCAAAGCAGGACATCCCCAGGACTTCCTTCCAAGGGTTTTTAGACTCCAGCTGCAAATTACTCAAGTCAAGCACTGCTTAGCATTCATTAATATGCATTAAAGACCAGAGCACTTAATCAAAAGGGAACTGCAGTTGAGAATCAAAACCTCTGCTAAGGTTAGCAAGGCAGTTATTTAGAAGCGAAAGCCACACAGGAAAAAATTCACAAGGAAGGCAAAGAGTGACCATCCTGTCTAATTAAGACAAGAATTAGATTGATAAGCCACAAATTAGTCAAATCACAAATTAGGCTGGGGTTTAGAGCTCCACTAATCTCTTTTGGGGGTAACAGGGCTTCTGTCCCTGAAGACCTGCTTCCTAGGCTTTCAAGGACCACAGTGCCCACAGGTACTGGTAATGGCAGTGGCCACATGGACCCTTCTCTACCACCCGAGTTTTACAAAGCAAGTCCACTGTGTCAACAGGTCACCACCTCCACTTGGGGCTTTCTGCCCAAGGTAATTACACCAATCCCATCCACCCCGATGGAGACCTCTCCAGCCCAGGAGACCTGCCAACACTGCAGAGCTCAAACAAAAAGCAGGTCTCTTCTCCAGTCTCCTCAACATCCCCAACCCCTCTTGCATTTCTAAAGGCATTCTTTAAAAGTCTAATTTGACAGAAAAACTGCCTGGCATATTTAGATCCACAGAAAACTCTGGGTTTTAGAGCTTTAGCTCCTGTGGATAATTAAATCTCTCGCTGGCTCTGCACTTGGTGAGCAACTTAATTGTCTCCTCATTCCCATTCCCATCACAGCTCCCTGTTCTAGGCTGTAATGAAGTGACCCATCTAACTGCTGCTTCAGGACTCCAGAGCCTCAGCCTATCCTGTAACCACAAGTTTAATTACTGTTCATTTTCTTCCTCATTAGTACAGCTTTACAGAGTTTCTTATTGCCATGTAAAGGCAGATTTACTTCCCAATCTCCAAGCACACGATACAGATAGGAAGCTAAAATTACACGTGAACAAACCTGAATATTGAAAAATCCAAGTGTCTGCTTAGTTAATTAAATCAGCAACCTACCAGAGTGTTTTACAAACTCTTAGAAACAGTATTTTTGTAAATAGAAAGAGCTTTAGTTTTTACTATTGGATTCTGAAAGAGGTAACTAGCCACATGACATACCTGTGCATGAACAAATCCTAAATACAGTCCTGAATTTCAGGTAATTTTCTTGAAAACAAAGGGAGGTTCAAACTATCTGACACTTAACCTCAGTGCCTGAGTTAGGAGCCTGCACTACTTCAATATCCATGAAGCCTCCAGAGGGGAATTTGCAATATGGGATCCTCCCAACAATCAGTTTGCAGAGAAGCAGGGAGAGATTTGCATTTCACTGTATGGTTGCCAAAAAATACTCTGTAGATGACTTGAAAGAGAAAATATTTATATTTGCAGGACAGCATATTGGACAAGGTCTTATTCTATTTTTGTATTAAAGTGCCTGTACCCTAAATACACAACTGCTATACATCTGACCAGAACTGGCACTAGTGCAGCAGAGAATCCGAAAGCAAATTCCACATGTTATTTTTGTTTGTGATCCTTCTCTAGGTCTTGGAACCACAGGAACATGCTTTTTCCAAACAATAACAGATGTGTCCTCCCAGCACTAAAGGCAAGTACGGACACATTATTAGTTCAATTACATCGGAATGGACCTGATGCATCAGGAGCTCCAACTGCAGCAAGATCACCCAGGAAGGCTGCAGCAGAAGTGAGGACATAAACACAAGACCTTCCAAACTCACCCCTACCCACACCAGACCTCTGGACATCTCCAGTTGAACATACACACATCAACACATTCACCCCAATAACACAGTCTATTAATTCAGGAACAGGCACGTTTTGCATTTGATTTCCATTCAGTTTCATTCATATATAGCAATGCAAAAAAAGCTTCTTATGTCATTTTTGCATTTGATTCTCTGAGAGCATGCCTCGAACTACTGAAGCATTGCAGAGAAAGAATTGTGTAGTGCTGCAAACTCCCCTTTCTTCACAGTGAATGAAGGTACTGAGGGAATTGTAGCAAACATTTGGAACATGTTGCCATTTACTGTGCTCTATACTGCTGCTGCTCTAAAGCTACACCAGCTTACTCAGTCCCAGCTAGATGGGGAAGGGGAGAAAAAGAAAGTTTTTAACTGAGCATATTTTATATTTTTTTACCATTAATTTAATGGAGTATTTTTCAGCTTTTTTTCAAGTCCATTTGCAATTAAGTTGCTCTATTTTCACATATCCTTAAAATATTAAGGGGTAAATGATTATGTATGAACACTGGAATTACACAGACAGCCTGACAGAGGGGCAGAGCCTGCTGGGTAACACTATGAACGCTGCATGTGACTCAAGGCTGTTATTTATCCTCTGCAGAATGGGGATAATGTCACATTTTTAATGCTCTTTGAGATCTAATAATGAAAAGCACCACACAAGAGCTATTCATACTAAGAGCACTTTCATGATAGACCGCTTTGGTTCTGTCCTTGTAGCTCACGGGAGGATGGGTACCCATCCATTCATGTATCTATCCACTTCCACCGCTACCAAAAATAAAGTTGTGCCCCTGAACCCCAGCTTAGTCACCACACAATTGCAGGTGTGAATAACAATAGGAGTGGGACAAATCTGCAGCCAACATGACCCGAGGTTAAGAGAACAGCAATAGTTCAATCTGGACCCAAATCTTGCATTTGTATGGTATTGGTATAACTCATTTTACAAACTCTAGAGGGTTTTCTGTGGTTTTTGAGAGACACAATAGTGAGACAGACTTTGTCTCATTCTCACTGAACTATCAAGAAAACAGACACAAAGTGATTTCACAAAGCAATGTCAGCAGATTTCAAGACAATCATCTTGACCACAGTACTTGGTGTTTACCAGTGGATAACACTAAAAACATTACTTCCAACTTTTCTGCCTATACAAGAAAATTACCAAATTCTCACCTCTGTGATTCAGTGCCTGCCTAGGGCCAGGAACATTACAGAGACCAGGGCCATGATCCCGAGCACCACTTTCCTTCGGCGAATCTCCTGCCTCTGTCCCCCACAACCTGCCCCATCCTAGCAGCCGCTCACCTCCGAATCCTGGTAGATCACAAGAGTAAATCTAATCTGCAAAAAGTTTAGGTAATACACAAAAACATGGCTTTCTGAGGCAAACAGGGAGTGCAGCCTGCAAAATCACAACAGAGACTTCAGAGCAGGTAAATTCAGAGAAGAATTCCCTGCAGCTGCTATACAGGGAAACAGCACCACACCTTTGACAGGTTGGCTTCCACCATCCAGATGCCTCCACCACCAACAGAAGGAATCTCATTTCCAAAGAGTTGAGCTGCAAGAGCCGTTACAATCCTGTAGTTTTTTAAACAGAGGCAAGCAGTTCTTTTAGCTAAAATAATGCTTAAGCAAGAACATTTTGGCTTGATGTCCACAGGTATGTGCAATTGCAAGTGGAAAGAGGTGAGTTATTAAACAGCCGTTAAGAATGAAAATGACAAATGCGGCAGATCTTGCAGACTCAGGGGATTGTAAACTTGATTGCTGTTGTTGCAAGCAGGGAATAGTAATTGCAGTTCCCTGCAACAGAGTTTCTCAATTTTAATCTTTAAGGGAGGAAAAGCATGAATATCAAGTCCATGAATTTGCTAACAGCAAGATCCAAAAGGATTAACTTTCCCAATTTTAATACAAGTAACCATTTGAAATAAAGTATTTTGGAGGTCACTTTGACAACACACACAGTAGAGTCCTACCCTCAGCAATAAAAACAAATTGACATTCTGCAACAAAACCAGTCCAACTGGAAAGCTCTTCAGCTCAAATTCTCACAAAATGGGATGGTTGCTGCACAAGTTTCTTTTAAAAAAAGTATATTTGCTTAAGGCACAAATCACCACCCACTGAAGTCAACGGGTGTCACATTCATAAATCTCAAGCCCAGGAATCATAAATGGATTCATAAATATTAAAGTAGTTTAGTCTGACCTTCTATATAAGACAGGCCAAAGACTTTCACCAAAGTGTCACTGCAGCCTCCCAAATATTGGTCTTCATCCTGAATTCACCGGGGCTGGATCAGATCCATCAACGGGTAGGAGCCTAGGTCTTTGCTATGGTAAACAAGATAAAAGGGTCCAGACCACAAACTGGAGAAAAAGATTTATTATATATATAAAAAGATAGCATATTAAATAAATTTGAGTTGAAAATTAGCTTTTTAATTAATTTAAAACTACGTTATAGAAATCCTGAATCTTTCCTTTAGAAGATGTAACTGCAGCAACATTTCATATTCCAAAGGAGTATGTGAGCTGCAGAGTGCAATCTGCAGGGCAGCAGAAGGCAGCTCTGGCCTGGGCCATTCCCATCTCTTTGTCCTCCGCTGTGCTCCACCACCCACAGCAACCCAGCAACTACACAGTGAGTTCCAGAACCTTACCCCAAAATCACCACCCCAGAAAGATGTGCACCTTGGCAGAACCAGGTCTCCCTGGTCTGCAGGTTCTGACTTTAGCTCCTCCAGTGAAAGCAAAACCCGCAACAGGTAAAAATTCCCACTTGGGAGACACCATCTCACTCCCACTTTCCACTGTTCCTATAAAAACAGCTCAGAACCCAAATCCAGCCACAGGTCCAGAAGTGACCAATGCAGTTACTCACAGCTTGGAAATCAGACAGGGTCATTCTCTGTGAAATGCAAGTTTTATTTAAACTGGATGCCCTTAAGGGTGAGGGGAAACAAAAGCACCCAAAGTTTGCTACAGCTGGGGCTTGTTTTCCTTTCTGCATCCTATTGACAGGCTTATTTTAACCTTCCTTCTTCTACACTGTATTGGAGGAATGAACCTGGAAAGGAGTTATCCAAATGAGAGCATGAAAAACTAATGAGAGATGTGCTTTCAATTTTATACTGCACTCAGTTGTAGGCTCCCAGTACAAGATGTCAACAAAGTGCAAGATTCAGTACAGAAACTAAAATAATTAATCCCTGGAGGAACAGGCTTATTAAGGCAGATTAAATCAAAGAATTAATGTGCACTATTAGTCTATATGACAAAGAAGAAGGGAGGCGTATGATAACTCTCCAAGAACTGAAAGCATAGAAAGGATAAGAACTGCTGATTAGAAAAGCTTGGACATACCAAGAAACAAACAAAAAAAGAAACTCTGATAGAAATTTTAGTCTGCAGTGTTACAGACAGTATTAAGCAGCTTATTAAAAAAACAAAACAGAAAAAAAACAAAGAAAAAAAACAAAAACAACCACCCACACCACTCAACAGCTTCTTAAAAAAAATCTTTAAATTAACATTCCACATTCTTTACATTGCACAAGTACCTACAGTACAAGGAACAAGGCTGACACATTGCACAATAACAAATATATTCTAGCAGAATTCTGTGGAGGAAGAAGGAAAAACTGGAAAGAAGCTGGAGGCTCATAATCCTTAACTTCACAGGCCAGCGACAAAAATGGAAGCTAGACAGGCCACCCAGAGACACCTGAAGCAACCTCCTTGTTGCTACAAGTGAAATAAAGTGCGCTCTCATATAAACAAACACCATTCCTTAAGGGCAATGGATACACATCCATATGGCAATCTGACTGCTAGAGCAAGTGGATGAGTGGTGGATGTCACAGCATGTCTAGAGATCTCTCAGGAAGCTCTGGGGAGGAGCTGGTGCTCAGTTCCATTATGGGCATGAAGACAGAGATTCCTGATATCAAGTTGAAAGTTGAAACCAGGAGTTTCATCATGGCAATGTTTTAATGTTCCCAGTCTGATGAAAGCACAAGTCAGAGAGACAGTGCACGGATGAGGAAATGAGCTGTGGGTTTAGTGGACATGGAAACAAGAGTTTGGATTCACCGGGCATTGGGGAAAACTCTGGGCAAAAATAGAAATGAAGCTCCAATCTTTTTGCAGCAAATAGACAGTCAGAAGTTGGATACACCATACACTCACTCAAATGGAGTCTATAACGGATGCACTCCCTGAAAATAAAAGAGTATGGAAAATAAATGCAAAGAAAGAAGCATAAATCAGCCTGCAAATCTTTTGGAACTACTAGAAATCCAACTACATACCATATGTCAGTGGGCTCATATATTCACACCAGTAGAGCTGGGTTAGGGCCACCACACATTCTGGTAAGTTTACAAGTGGCATGTGTTTATTTGCACAACACTACTACCACAAAAGATATTAAGGAAATTCTTTGGGAGGCGGTTTCCATACTTTACACATCTTCTATAAAATGATGTGGCTTTCTTACTTAAAGTTGCCTGTAAATCTCTAGAGATTGCTTTATAATTAAACAGACATTACTAATTTAGACTACTAGGCAGAGAGAAGAAGTAGCTCTTGAGCCAACAACAATGCTTACAAACTTCTCCAAGTCAATTGTCCAAATATAGTTACAAGAACTACAAGCCAGGAATCTAGATCAAAGCAAATAGTAGAGTAAGAAAGCCAGTTATCTCCCTTATAAATGCAAAAAATATTAGTTTTCAAAAGAAATTATCAGATCATCTGTATCACCTCCACCACCCAAACCAATGTCAGTTATTGCAATCATCTCTTTAAGTCCTGCCTAGAGGAGGAGCAAACACCCAGCACAGGGCAAAAGACAGCTGCTCTGTGTTTCTTGAGGGCATCCAGAATGCTGATGAGGATACACACTGGTGACATAGGGGCATCTAGGGTCTGAGAGTGAAACATCCCTCATCCAGAAAATAGAGGTTCAAATCAACTCCTGTGCATCCCAGACCACACAGATGGTGGTAAAACATGGCCATATGACCAGTGAGCCTCTGAGCTTCATAATGAGCTTCCAAGATTTCTGAAAAATTACAAAGGAGACCAACAAAATCCTCAATTTTCCACTTTAAATTCGCTGCTAACTACACATTTCAGGTTAGAGGCAGCACTATCACGATCCCAAGAGACACAATTCAGGAAGATCAGGGAATGAACACACAGAAAATTGTTAAATGGAAACCAACACTGTCAAAAAACTAAAACACTTTGGCAGGAGTATTTAACCAGCCTACACATTCTAAAAAGTCCTAAACTAGCTACATCCAACTCAGGTGAGGGACGGATGACTATTGCAACAAGGTCAATGAAGATTTACTCTCACTCTACAGGCAAAGTAAACCAACACCAAAAAAGCAAAAGGAGAAAAAAAAAACAGGAAAAAAAACCCCACATCTGAATATGGGATAAAAAAAGACAAGACAGATGGCATTATTGTTCTGTTACACAAGTCCGTGGCATAGCTGCACTGAAAACACTGGATTCAGGATGTCTGCAAATACAACCAAACTGAAACGTTTCCAAAGATGCTGAATGGCAATGACCAGGACCTCAAAATCACTCTATTCAGCAGGGAGACTGAAGACATTAAATATTTGTTTTAGTATGAATGAGAAAGACAGGAAAAGAATTAATGATGCAATATGGAATACCTGAAAGTCATCTCTTCACTTCATAATAAAGAGTAAGAGAGTATCAATTAAATTAAAACATGATTTCCCCTGCCTCTCTCTGCCTAAAACAAATCACAGGGTAACTCCATGGTTTTCATTCTCCAGCTGACATCTCACAGCAAATTAAAGACCTTTAATACAAACAGTGAGGAGCCTCAGAAGCTCCAGGGTGCCCCAGAAAGAACACAAGCAGGTCTGGACTTCTTGGTCTTGGACTCCTGCCAGACCAAAAGACTTTATCAAATGAAAATGCCCAGAGGATCCTAAAGAGAAAAATCTCTTTAGGTTTATTTGCTTAACTAGTGATACTACTTCATCACTAAGGGTTGAGTTTGTACTGGTAGGTTTTTGTTTTTACGAGTCTGTGCTCCAGCTTACCCTGGTTTCACAGTAGTTACACCTACTGTGACAGTTTTACAACCTGTTGTAGCTGCCCCACGCAACACAGCCAAAGCCGAGCTGTTCTTTTGGTAACACCATCAGGTTTCACAGCTCTCTTTCAACAGGTTTCAAATTCTATTTAGGTACCACATCTCTATGGTAACTGCCAACCCTACGGAGCCTCACAGCACCGTGCTGGAGGAAAGCAAACCCCCATCCTTTGCTGGGGAGATGGAACGTGGGAAAACTGGATGACTTGCCCAAGGACATGCCAGAACTCCATGGCAGAGACAAGAAACCACATGTCCCGAAGGCCAAGTCCAGAGCATGACCCACAAAATAACCTTTTGTACCAGCAAAATTTCATGCTCCAGGCAGCTCTCAGCATCAGAGTCACTTCTGATCATAACACAGTCCTTGGTTTACAAAGCAGGAGCCTCGAGGCGTGTGACATTACATGCTCCATCCCTTTGCTACTCTGATGCAGAGCTGGTCAATGAACATCTCTCTCTTCTAGCTGCTTGCCACCAGCATGGCCACCAGCCTGGGCCGGTTGCTGCAGTGCAATGAGGATCTTAACACAATTAGACTTTCATGGGATTCATCTGAACTCTGGGGAAGCAGGAATTTCACCAAGCTGTAAAGGTTGTTTTAAAAGGTTTTTCCAGATTTTATCATTTTTCACACAGTCTGCAATTCTCCTTCCTGGCTTTTGAAAAATGACACACAGCTGCTCCTTGGCTCACAGCTGTGCCTTTTGGCAGCAGGCAGAGGAGGCCCAGAGCTGGGCCAGGGTAGCCAGAGTCACCCTGAGCTGCCTGGCATTTCTCATCAGCGAGGAGGGACCAGTCCCCCTCACCAGCACGGCAGGGTGTAGCCTTGCAGGCTCCTGATGCACCACAGCATTTCTGAACTATTAAATACCAGTTTGGATCTGCTCTCCTGAACAGAATCAATGCACATGGAAGACAGTGAGGAAGATACAGGAGAAAAACCTAATGTGGGTTGGATTTCCTCCCATTTTAAGGCAGTTTTCTTTCTTGTGTTTTCTACTTCAAGTTTTTGTTTTGTTATTTTCGGTCTGTTCTGGTGTTATCCAGGCTCCTACCAATTCTCAGCATCTTATTTTCACATCCATCTTTTCCCCAGATTCTGAACATATTTTCTGCCTTTTCCAAAGAGCTCACTGGGTTTCATGTAGTTGCAGAACAGATGGCACAACACTTAGATTTGCTTTAGTAAACCGACAAGCGCGATTGCTTTGTTCTTCTCCCCTCACATCTGTGCTTGGTGGAGAAGTCTGTCCCTGAGAGCCAGGTGGCCAAGGCCAGCAACGCAGCGATGCTGCGGCCAGCAGCCAAGAGCAGGGCAGGACCAGGTGCTCACTGAATCTCCCAGCACTCAGGCAGCACACGTGGGTGCAGATCCAGCATCTCCTAGTCAGCAGCACACCAACCAAATGCAAACAGCCACCTTCCCCCCAGGTCTGCAGGAATAAGAAACCTTGGGAAAGCATCAAAGCAGAAGGGGAGGTAGGGAGAATGAGGAGCACAAAAGAACAAGATACACTGACTTTCCCAGAAGAGCCCGAGGACAAGTACTGTCATTTTTAGCCATATTTCAACCTTTTAAGCAGCCTTCCATCAGTCAGAATTACAGTGTGTGGAAGGAACCTGTTCCGTCTTGGAAAGCCAGGGGCCACTTAGACTCGGCAGATTGGGATCAGACTCAGCTTCCTCCACAGGACACAGAGCAGTGAGAATTAACCCCTGGCCTGCCGAGTGCTCTCCTCTGGTGGCAGACACACACAGCAAGCCATCCCTGAAAGTTCTGACTGGTGATGGATGAAAGTCTTTTCTTTGAAAAGGCTGGGTCACATCATGCTTATGTAGAGGACTCCACTCATTCTTCAGTGAGCTCACATGCCCACAATGCACAAACACATAGGCCCTCCAGGGGTGTCCCTCTGTTAATGCCTCAAGAGAGAGATGATGATGAATTCATACATCCAACATCAGCAAACAGATGTGCAACTGAAAGAGTTCTGTGCTATGAGAACATTTCAGGTCATCCCTGCTTTGACTTCCTACAAAGGTTGCAAATTAAACAGCAATCCTTCTAGCTCTCAGGTATGATGCTTGCCTTCCTCTTACTCTGGGCTATGAGCCTTTTCCTCCTTCTCCACAAGATCACCAGCCCCTTTCAGAAGGACCAAATGGAAGTACTTCAGCCCACGTTGACTCATTAAGGAACTTTCAGATACCCATTTCTGATTTCTATTTGGGCTAACACCCATTTAGAAATATGGTAAACTACCATGAGAAGATGTCATTTTTCAACCCATGGAGATAGTCTCAGAGGAGGAAGAGAAGAAGGAAGGTTAATTAGCCATGAGGTCTTGCTTTGGGAAAAAAACATAGCATGTGAAAAGAGGGATTATTAAAATGCCTGTGTGCTCCCCAGCATCCACATTGGGCTTGTGATCCCTGACGTACTGTGTTTGGGATGTCTTTGCTTTATCAGCCAACACTAACACAGACGAAAGTTCAAATGTACTAATGCATCCTTGGTTACAAACACATCTGTATGTTCATGGGAACCAAATGATTTTAGCATGAACCAACTTGTTCATCCACTCACTAACATCTCCATTCACACACGTGTTGTGTCTGAAACTGGTCACTGCAGGTAATGACACTGAACCACAGCTCTGACAGAAACAATCTCTGGTGGCTACTTCCTACCTTGGGCAAAGAGGAGTAAGAAAAAGAGAGCAGAGTAGTAAAGGTCAATATTTTTCTATTGATTTTTTTAAAGGGTTTTCTTTCATAGTTTCTGCTGAATTTTTATAGTTTATTGGAGGAAAAGAAAAAGTAATTTTAGTTCAACCTCATAGAAATTGAAAGCTACTTTTTTTTTACCCCCCTCAAGTCCCTTCTTGCATTTCTCAAGAATTAAGAAAATTTAGCTTTTTTTTCCCACATCTTAGAGATTTTTCAAAATTAGCAAAATGCTTCAAAATTAATTGAATTTTTTAAATAGGAGTAACTTCAGCTTTCTTGCAGGCAGCTATCAAAGTAAATCACATGATTATGCAAACCACAACCAACAATATTTTAGTGCCAAAAATACAGCTCAGCAGAGAAATGTATAAATACTGGCCAAACCTTGGAAAATAAGCGTTTCAGGAGCAGATAACTCTCCTTTCAGCAGCTATTCAAATTTCCTTCATTTTTAGCTTCCTTGGAAAGGAATCAATTAAGAAACAAACATTTCTCCAGCTTCTGCACCATCCTTTTTTATTGCTTTTGTCTCATGGGGGAAACTAAATCACACCTTAAATATTCTCCTAACGTTTCCCTTCTGAAAGCAAAGTCACTGGCTGTGGCCAGAGCTCTCGGTGCTCAGCTCCTGTGCCTCATGGGGCTATAAATGCAGAATCTCAAGAACTACAAAATTCAGCTAGCAACAATTGGTCTTTGGGATTCTGTTCTTCTCCAAGACTTGCACGTAACTCTGCAGCAATCAAGACACTTGGCACAAGTGAAAGATGTGTGCAAACTGAGGGTTTTCCAATTTTACAAGTAATTCATAAGAGAAAAACTGCTGAAAGTCCCATTTACTTTCCAATTCCTTCTTGTGCTTCACCAAGGTGAACTTGGGCATTTGTAGATTTCTGTTCAATAATTGTACAAACTTTATAGAGGGCTAAAATTAATATACAGGGACTCTTGACTACATCTCATTAAAAAAGAGCTGAAATGCAATTAGATATTTGTATGCATAAAAAAGTAAGTACACTTGCTTTTCAAACCTGGACCTAATTTTTCCTTGGTGAAGCACACACATGCAAGGTATCTGGCATGTGCATACACTTCTAAACCAACAACAGGGTCTGATACTAGGAGACCCCTGTGAATCTAATGGAAAAAAAGCAAATCATTAAATTAGAATATCTGTACCACAGACCAACTTTGCAGTGCAAACACACATACAGATCAGCACAGACCATATGATCACATATCTAATGTAACTACAATGGTTTTTGAAAGCCTTTGATTCATATGGAAAGGTTGTGGATGGAGAAGCCTAGAAACAGACTCCCCCATCTGCCACCTTTTCCTCCAGTAACTCCTGTCTCACTCACCAGTCATGCTAAGCCTGCAACTCTTCTTAGTAAGGAAAGGATTAACCATACTCTTAATTCTTCCTGGAAATGCCTAAATCAGAATAGCCAACATTCTTACTATCAGGACACACACACTGGCTGTAGTAAAGACCTTGGACACTGCTTAAAAAAGCACATCCCTTCATGTAGTACACACCCCTGGGTGTCCAACCTCATTCTACTACTGTACAGATGAGTGAGTTAATCGGCTGATTTGTTTCCACTTCTTCTCCACTGATCTGTTTTGTATCTTTTTAGTTGAGCAATGCAGCTAAGATCTAGGTCCTCCTGAGTGAGCTAATGCTCATTAATAATACACATAGGTTTATTGGAATTTGTTCCTTCTTTTTCCTTTGGCCCAAGTGTAAGGAACTGCACACTGGAAAAAAAATGTAAAGATAGTCATTTTTGTCTTTTTGTGCATTTCAGACAGCAGAATGTGCATCCCCTGCACACCCCATTTGAGAATGTATAATGCCAAATCAAACAGGTCATGTTCATCTCAATTATTCTTAATCAAGTATCTTCATTTGAGTATATGTTTACTCCGGTGCAACCTACAGTTAAGAGCAAGAGTAGACACCTACATAAACAGAGAAAAAGCCGGAAGAATTCTGCAAAGCAAATGAACACATGCTAAATGGATCCTACTATATAGCTCTGACTCTGTTGCAGTGGGAAAAGGAGAATAAATACTGAACACACAGTATTATTTTCCTGAAGTAGCTCAGGAGTAAAGAGTTAGCCCCTGCATAAATATACAACCCACAAATGGCTTATGATCAAACTACAGCCCCGCACACAAGGACTAGATACAAAGAACAAACCAGGAGAGGGGTAAACATCAGGTAATCAGAAAGAATTACGATCTGCCAATAGGCAGCAGCTGGAGAACTGCCTGCTGCAGTTTGCATATAGAATCATAAAATCATTTAGGTTGGAAAAGACCCTTAAGATCATCGAGTCCAACCATGATATGCACAATCCAGGGCACAGAGCCCCGGAGGCTGGCTCCATATGGGAGGCACATGTCAGGCTGAGGGCATAATCATCCAAGAAATAATGAAAAAGCAACACGGGTTACAATAGATTGCCAGCTATCAATTCAAATGAGACAAATGATCCCTGGGGGCAATGCTATTTCAAGAAGTGTCTACCTGGCAGGGCAGCAGCCAGCCCCGGGTGCATGGGCTGCCAGTCTGTGCTTCCCTGAGGTTGCGCTTTCCGTGCTCATCCAACAACATAAAGTTGGGACAAATTACACACATTTCTTGAAGTTCTGATGGGATTTTAAATTGCATTTATAATGATAAGTTGATCACCGAGATAGACTATGAAGAGAGGCAACAAACCAAGGTGTTTCATAAGGTCAGCATCGCTCCCCAGCTTGCAGGAGTCCCCAACCTGAGCACAGAGCAACGAGGAGCCTGCAGAGCAGTTACAGCCAGCAAACCTGACGGAGGCAATATGCAGCATCTTGTCAAATTAGCAGCAGTATACATGTCTAATGCCTTTAATTTTGTATATCGCAATCTGGTGCGTTAGTAAAAACCATCATAATGGGTAAAAGAAAGATTGGAGCAATTTCTACAGAGCAGTGTGCTTGGAAGCACCACATGAGCTTCCAGTTCTGAAAAAGCATGAAGATACATGGTCCTCATTAGCTGACGAGTTTGGTGAAAATTACTGAACAGACACTTGAAGGCAACCAATTCTTGCCACTGAGTCAATGTTTTTCAAAACAAACAAACCAACCAACCCACCCACAAACCAGCAATCTACTGCTGTACAATTTTATAATCTCTGGGCCTAACATGGACTTGTTCTCACCCATTATAGGACCACAGAAAGATAAAAAAGTCAGAGTTCCTCTTCATTCACTCTGCAAACTTAGGCCTGAAAAAGTCTATGCTAGAGCCTGGTAACATTGCCATGGTGGAGACAGCCTTTGTAAATTGGTTACTATGAAAATCAGAAGTTCCAGAGTAGGTAGGAGACAGGACCAAATTTGACAGTTTATTTTTATTAATGAAATTGCTACATCTGCCTTCTAATGAAATATTGTTTTGGCAGAATAGCTGGTCAGAACAGGAAACTCTGGCAAATATTACAATATTCTCATACAACCATGAATCAGAATGCTCTGGAATCTTAGTCAACTCTTTCAACAAAGCAAAAATCATCAAGTTTCTATAATCTAATCAAAAAATGGAAAAATAAATCCTGGAATTTCCGTGTCCAGTGTAACAGCTGAGCTTCTGAACATCAACTGACCACAACAATTCACTTGTGAATGAGCTACAAAGTAAGGATTGCTGACAGAAGTTATTTGGTGCATAATTTTAATTAACAACTAAATTCAAGCAAGTCATGCTTTATTCCCAGACAATTCAAAATCAAAAAAGGGGGGCATTCATAAAATAAATCACTCTTTATGAATTATTCACCCAGTTCTAATACCTTTTTCAGAATTTCCAATCTGTTCACTAAACCCTACTGTGAAAAGTTCAATACCATATTCATTAAAATAAACTTAACATAACTGAACCCTGAAGGAAAGCATACAGGAATGGGTCATTACAACCGACTGTTCTGCATCTGAAATTCCTGTTTTACACAAATGCAGAACATGATATCTTACCTGCGGTTTAAAAGACATATTAACACCTGGATTACAGTGCTATCCTTCAAAAGAAACTAAAGATATCTGGGCATGACCTACTGACCTAATTCAAGACAATCACCAGCAGATTTAAGAGACTTCACCTCTCTCCTGGCTGGCTGTTGTAAATCTCAGGATGAAGCCCTGATCATAGACCTTTTCTCCTGCCATGTGAAAGAACATGTCTAAGATAAGGTGAGTCACGGGCTATAAGGGAGTAAACTTTCCATGACCTGATCCTCCTCTTGCACTGAACCACCACCTTGGTCTATCCTCTAACAAGAGCAGAAAGGGGCTCCTGGAACAGCAACTCCCTCGGTCTGCACTGTCAGGATACAGTCACAGACCCTCCAGTGACTCATGAACGTAAATCCTACACCGGAGGCAAGCAAATCAAATCTATTCACTGACCTTTGCTTGGGGAAAGCAGTATAGTGATGAATGAAGAGGAACCAGAGCTGCTGCTATCTGTATTACTCACCGTGGAGAGTTCGCTTCTCCCCCATTAGTAAATACAAAAATATGTAGTTTTATTGGCAGCCAAATAACCAGGCTGTGGTCCTCAGAGGATAATCTGGCAGTCACTGCTGCGAAGTTTCTCCATTTGGTTTGATATTAAGTTAAATAAGATGTCTCAGATCTCTCTCATAACAGTCATCTGGTGTGTTATCTCCCATGTCTATTAGGAGGGCTGTTTTCCCGAAACCTAATGTATCATTGTAACTAGCATATGTCAGGGAATTGCAAATCAACACATTACAGAGCATCGCTGCAGTCCCAGCCCTGAGAACCAAATACAGTACTGCACCAGAGGACAGGACTGTACGTCAGCAGAGAGGCTTCTGCTCTGCTGGGAAGCTGAGTGCATGCTGCTCTGAGCACGTCGGGGTCCCACAGGTCAGGCAGCACTGAAGGAAGGAGACTCATAATACAAATCTAATATTTTGATTCTTTCCCAGAATCTTAACCAGATTGTTAATGGTTTGTTGGCAGCTCAAGTAAGCCCAGGGAAGTATACAGAAACATGAAAAGAAACACAATCCTGCATTATCTGAGAAATAAGAGGGCCCAGGACAGGTAGTGTTGTACATCAGAGCAACCTTAGTCCCTCCAGGTCACCAGGACAGGCTTTCCCCTCTGTGCTCACAGAGGAGAGACAAGTGGCATTGCTGTGCTTGGTGCTTCTATGCACAGAGGTTGGAGAAACAAAGGAGGGGAGAGCAGAGAGGAAGGGAGGCTCTTTGAAAGGCTGGAAAGGGACTGCCCATCCACTTCCTGAGAGACATCAGCATAAATAAATTACTTCTGTTCTCAATTAAATAAAAACATTTTCAATATCCGAGTTCTCTACAAAACTCAAAAAAAAAAAAGTTGCTGTTTCTAATTTTTTAAGGAAAATTTATATTTTACATAGACATTTCATAGCAAATGTAGGGTTTGCTCCAGGAAAAAGTGTTCTTTTCAGAGGGAAAATTGACCAAAAACTTCCATCTAATCTTAACAGATCTACAGCTGTGATCCCTCTGCTGCCGTCACCATCCCAACGCTATGCAGCCCCAGACTCTGGTTTGCATCCAAGAAACATGACTAACATATTGGAGAGTAATCTGATGACTCAAAATTCTGGACAGTGACCACTCAGGGCAGCATTGTATGACCTGAACACAGTACACGCTTCAAGGAGAGGCTGCAAAGGCTTGGTGGAGCAAAAGAAATACAGACCTCAGAAGTTGCTGATGTTGTACCCGCCACTCTGTTCACTCCATGACAGCCTAACATCCAAGAAAACATTTTCTTTGGAGTCTCAGCAGACCTACAGCTGAAAATTGCTTAAGAATAATCCTCTAATGGCTGCAAGCAGGAAGGAAGAAGGAATGGGAAGGCTCATGACTCAAAACAACATGGGGAGAAGAAATAAGAAAAAGAAGATATGGGAAAGACAGAATGGGAGAGAGAGTAAAACCTACAGTAAGGAGCAAAAAGGTCCAATAGAAAAGGCTCAAGTGACAAGGAGAACAGGGTTTCAACTGAAGTGCCACAAGTGGTTTGCTACCCAGCTGCCACCAGCGGATTTTTAGAAATAGGAAACCTACAGCACAGGAAACAAAAGGTGGTGAAAAATGACCATGTAAAGACAAGAACACAATTCAAAATTTCTTTCCCCACCACATATATACCTGTAATTATTTTTTATTATTCTTACTTTTTTTAAAGGAGAGGGAGAGCGAACCAAGACCATGGCCCTGTGCTCTGAGCCAGTGATCATGGCCCAGGTGCAGCAATACAATACATTCAGCAAGAACGACCCGCGGCAAATGAGCACTCGTGCAGTTCAACAGCTGCATATTGTTTTAAAGATGAACAGAAACAGACAAAATACATTTTGTGTTATTTTAATATCTACATATATAAATATATCTAGTAGGTAAAGGAAATCGAAATCCAAGCATTAGCAGACTGCCAAAAGCAAAAAAAACTGTGGTATTGCTGTTGGCTCCAAAGAGAATGGTTTGTCTGCTTTCTTCCAGGAACTTTAAAAGATAGTGATGGAAAGTAAAAGGAGAGGAGAAAAAAATACATATAAAATGAAGAAAATTGCCATGTAAATTGAAACCACATACAGGATGCCATATGTGTATCACAGACTCCAGGTCATGGTAGGTATTGGCCCTGTAACTCACAGCTTCAAGTCAATACTCTTTGCTGTCACCACTCTTTCTCTAACACACATCTCCTCTGGGCATTATTACCCTCTATGGCTTATTTGTTCCTATAAAGACAGTACAAAAGACCATCTGTAAGTAACAGTCAATTTACATTATTAACAATACAAAACAAGTTTCCCTGGAAAGTTTCACACATCACAGATGAAGCTCTTACCTCTTCTCAGGCAATGAATTTTGTGCTACCTGAAGCAGCAGGTGAGGAAAGCTTCTAACCCAGAGGAGAGGTGAGAGACTGATGTGACCCCATTCACAGCCATAAACCACATCTGGGCTAATCCATAGTATTTTTTGTAAACCAGATTATTTAGAAAAAAGTAGAATTGTGTGTTCTGATTTGTGATTGAATCACGCCTCCTTCCCCCAGGCTAACCAGGCTCTGAGCCTCAACAACCCACCCAAAGGGCGACAGTGGACACTGGGCAGTGTGGAAGCATTGCAAGAGGACCACTCCACTGCACCATTTGGATGTTGCTGCAACTGGCACCAACCACGAAAGGAGATCTCAAAATATGTGTAAGGGGAAAATTTATGTGAGAGATGTTTCAGGTGTTTGTATTAGTTGGGAAAAAAGTCATAGTCTAGCAGGGTTCCTACCAGATAAGGAGGCAGCACAATCCCAACCTAGAAGGTTGTGTAGAATAAGCAGAGGTAAATGCATCAGCCAGTGCCATTTGTGCCATGTTGATGCATATAAATTAAAGCTCATTAAACCCTGGGGAATATGCTCATGTGGAACAGGCATTTGTTCATCATAACTTAATCCTACCCAGGAGATCAACATACAGCAACTACACCCACTTTACTGCCAGACAAGACCATTCTGACAGAGGCTTGATATGCTCTAGCTAAGTCCCAGTAACTTCACCATTTTAGTGAGTTTGGGTCAAATTTTTTGGTTCTTCAAATAAACAACCCTCAAGCATTGTTAAGGAAATCTTAATGATACTACAACAAGTAAATAAATCAATGTATTTCAGGACAAAAACAAAACACTCCCAGCTTGAAATCAGGATGTCTTTATGCCTTCTATTAATTTTCACACACCTACAAATGGGACGTTTGACTTTGGCCATTTTCAGGGCAGAAAAGCTGACTAATGAGGAAGCAGATGTTAAGTGAGATGATAAAGCATTTATTCCTGACACGCAGGAACGACACCATCTCATTTCCATACAGTGCAACCCAGCTCCCCCTGCGATCTGCAGGAACGCAGCACAGTCACAGCTCCTGCTCCACAGCTGTGTTTCCTCAAGGAAAAGGAGAAGGATCAAGAATGCAAACATGCAGAATTCCTGTTGGTAGAGAGGCAACAAAAACAAGATTGTACACTCTGTGAATTCAGACTGATAATCTTAAGTTTTTGCCACCACTTTTCCCCTTGTTGCACCACCAGAATTAAGTGAACCTGGAGCCAGTTACAAATTGGCCTTTATAAAAACAGGATTTGTTTTCTTTAAATGCACTGAGCTCTACCATCCTGTGATACATGAAATCTGCAGCCCTTGCACTTTAAGGGACATTAGTTCAAATGAATACAGTAGCATACCACGACCATATATTACACTTTGTTTTTACAGATGTACATAGTTTCCAAATTGAAAGATAAAATAATGCAAACCTAGGCAGGAGAATCAGACATGCAGGCAAAGTCAAGGTACAGGTATGAAATATAAAGTAGGACTGGCGTGCTGACAGGACTTTGCTGTTCTCTAGGAAAAGTAACATTATAAGAGGGTAGAGTGTGCAGCTTGAGCACATCTGAATGGCTGAACACAGTTTCCTGTTTACATAAATTAATAGAAGACTAATCTTTGCCAAGGTTTGAGTTCAGCAAGTGACGTATGAATTCCACGTGACTCACAAATCCTTTGCATATGACCCAAGTGCATAGGATTTTCCATCCTGGATCAGAACTTGGGTCCAGCATTTTCCCGTCACGGTGATTTCCCTGAAGGGGGATAGAAGCTCTAAAGACACTGCAATCTTTTTTTCAATCCACCCTTCTAAAGACATGTGGAACTGGTCTGCCTTGGTAACTTTGTTTTGTAGGAGCAAGCCTGGGAAAAATGCAGACCAGATGGGAATATATAGCTATTATGAACCATCCTAAGAAACATGCAGTACCTCCTCAGTCCGAGGTCCATGTCCCTGCAATATAGCACTTGGTAATTCTCCTGTAGAATGGCAAAGGATCTTACCTGTTCCACTGCCAACACAGAGGTCAGAATAAGAGCATGAGGACTCCTCTACAGATGGCAAATAGTCTGTGTTGCAACCACGAGATTGTAAGAAAGATGGGGAGCAAACTCTTACCATGTTGAAAATTGCATCTAGGGTGTGTATTCCTCAAGGAAATTAATACCCACCTACACTCAATTTTCAAGCCTCACACATGCCACAAAACCCAGGTAGGATTAGAAAATTCTGATGGCTTCATTTTCCACTGAGGTCAAGTGCTATTTACTACAAACAGGGACTCTTTTGATGATTACCCCACTGTCAGAGTGGAAAAGGCACACTCCCAGCAAGGCCGGGCATCACACTCACACCACGCTAATTGCAGGAATCGTCTGCTGGCTGTTTTAGCTGGCCTTGCAACCTCTTCACACAGTTCAAACACTCCTCGCGGGAAAGCTGGCAAAAGCCCCAGAGAATTCAAAAATGATGGATTTTGCTTGGACAAGAGAGACTGCCAGAGTTAATTATGAACCATTATTTAGACATGGTGGTGAGGAAGACATAACAATCCTCAATACTCAGACTTATCATCAGGCCTGCCAAATTCATGCCTCTGGGTACAGCACTGCACGTAGACCAAGAAATTTCTTCAGAAATTGGCATTGATGAAATTTTGTGAATAAGCGAAACATCCCATTAGCAAGGGGTCTCCCTCCAAACATCCATTAGTCAGAGCAGCAATAAATGCATGGGATGCAGCAGCCTACATAGGCACTTCTTGCCCTGTCCCAGTGACATGGATCATGAGAAACAGATTTTCACCACAAAAAGACCCAAGAATGTTGATAGCTTGGGAATAAGTTGAAATTTTGCACTGTTAACTAGAGGGACCAGGGAAGTGATTCTGTACATTGCCAAGAAATTAAGCCAAATTTAATTTCCCATCTTGGGCTTTTTTGTGTCTTCTCAACTTCTTGCAAATCGGTCATTATGCCAAGAAAATATCTTAAAAAATATCACAACAAGCACAAATCTCACACTGCTAAAGCAAATGGTGAGTTAGAAAAAGAAAGGATTTTCTCCAGTGTCTGAAAAGCTTTGATGCCAACTAACAGAAGATGGGAGAAGCAGTATAATAAGAAACTGAGAAAGATTAATACACAGAGCGTGATGGGATATTTGGACAATATAATACAGGAAAGCTACTGAGAACTGCACTAACAGCAAAGCTCCCAGCCACTCCAAACAGCAATAGTGGGGTGTGTTGATGGAACTGTGGAGAAATATACTATAACAACAAATATTCTCAGCACCCTGAGACTCCAAGACAAAAGCTCAATATCCTGTTCCCAAATGTGTCCTATAAAGAAACTATATAGGACTAAGGCAGGCAAGTAGTGATGTTCTCCAGAACATACCTCCTACTTCCAGCAAAGTGCTAATCATGGATTTCCTGAAGCAGTGCTGGTGACTGGACACTTTCCAGCCCTTAATCAACTTCTTCCGTGAATCTCTGATGACTTTCCAAACTCAAGCAACATTTCGCTCATCAAGTAGTTCCATGGCTTTATTGTGCTCTATGTCAGGTTGGACCTGATGACCCTGGAGGTCCCTTCCAGCCATAATGATTCTATGATTCAGCTTCCTTGTGTTTGTCTGAAACTGCTTTCTATAGGTTTTATTTGATGTCCCTTAGCTGTTATGTAGGAAGGGACACGGGACAGTGATTCTCTATTTACCTTCTCCTGACCACTCACGATTTTATAGACCTCGATATCTCAGTCTCTTTTCACCTCCCCTCTCCTGAAATTGTTCTGCCCTTTGCAGCATCCCTAAACTGCCCTAAAAGGAGACAAGTACCTGGTAGTCCCCATCCCACTCTCAGAGTCCAAGAACACAGTTTCACTTAGTTCCCATGCTGCTGTACAAACAGTTCGACCGTCCAGAGGCTCGGATGAGGAACAGTTTTGCAGAAGTGCTACACATCATCACTGTGACTCACGAGCTGTTCCTCTCTAGTTATATACAGTATAAAACAAAGTTATGAAATGCAGTGATTTGGTTTTATGTGTCATACCCCCTGCAAACTCACTGCAAAGTCTCATCTACGTGCTTAGTCTCAGTTCAAGGTTAAGCTCCAACCTGAATACAAGATTTGCAAGTTGTAACTCAAGGTGACAGAACGCTACACTTGATGAAAAGTGACAGACAGCAAAATTAGTGGTTTATCCTACACAACCACGGTCTCCTCTAGCCCAGTAAAGTCTTTTTTTCTACCACTATAAAGTTCAAGCAATTCATGTTTAGAGGAAAGAACTCATTACACTATTTTATCACTGTTGTTATGATACCAGCAGGGATTTCTTTTAAAGCCTACTCTGGCAGGAGTGTAACTCCCTGTGATTCTCTCCCTGCATTTAAAACAAAACAGCTCTAGCTGTTGTGGTTGCAAAGAAATGTTTGAACTTTACTGCAATCTTAGAAGCTCAGAGGAGGCAGCAGATATAAACCCAAACAAGATGAGAAATTAAACAACAAATCTGAGGATTTTTAACCAAATCTCATTTTTTGAGCAATTGGATTTAGTGCATGAACCTCCCTCTACACTCCGCAGATTGTCTATCTGCTTCTCACAGTGCATGCAGGCTAAGACTGAGTAAGTTTAAAAAAGGCTCCTCGGGTGTTCATTTCTCCATGAAGCTCAGCTCAGGCTTCTCACCCTTTTGGGGAGGAGGGAGTTCGCAGTTACAGGTCGGTTTTTTTGGGGGGTTGCAGCCTCTCCATCAAGCTCTTGCTACCTCAGCAATACTATTACCACTACTCAACTCAGTTATTTTAAAGCTAGTGCTTGTAGTCTACACAAGCTGCAATCACACCTTTGACTTGAGGGCAAGACACCTAAATTGAGTTCAGGAGGACTCCAGGTTGGATTTAGCAGCTAAGAGCTTCCCTCCGCTGCTCTCCACAGTTCAGAGCACAACTGAAGTATCTTTTTCATTCTGTCCATCGAACAGAGTTACAAAATAAATCCACGTGTACTCTGAAATTCATGTTGTAGTTTGTATCCAACTTCCATGTATTTGTGCCTGTTTATATGAAACTGTTGCATATTTTAAGGCTTTACATAAGACGGGAACCTAGAAATGGGAAGAGCTGCTCTAGGAAATTGGTATTCACTTACAGTTTGTTTACACTTGATCCAGAACTTCTTTTCAAAAGCTTCTCTGAATTATTATTAGCAGCTATTACACAATGTTGAAAACATACATATCATTTTACAAATAACATGAAGAACATTCTCTGTCCTGAAGACTTAATCACAGACTGAGTTAAGTTGGAGCATTATAAAACTGATCTACAATTGTTCTCTGCAAAACCAGTGGCCCGTTCACCAGCTATGTTCACGCCCAGCTCTGGGAAATGACCCTACCCATCTCCCTTAATTTGTTTTTGGCTTGTGACTTGGCAAACTCTTAGCCTGTTGCTTATTTTCACCAGCACTGACACGTTTCTCCCAGCACTGTATTCAGGACGCAGAGGTTTCCAGCCACGTCTGAACACATTCACAAACACTACTGGGAAATCCCCTCAGATATTTCAAGGTAGCTCTCTGAGGAACTACTCCAGCTGGGAGACAGCAATTTTTATTTATAATTTTTTAAATACAGATCACATTACATTGCTCCCACATAGCTTCTTTTAATTGTCTCACTTCTCTAGACGATACACTGTGGCTTGGCAGAAGACAACTCTGCCCAGCTCCTATTCTCACACCAGGCTTTTACATTCTATATGTTCCACTAAAAGCAAAGGCTTATTTTTTCCCCTCATTTTAAACATTGTGTTTGAACACACACCAGTGCTCTCTCACTGATCGGATAGCCTGGACTCAAGAAAGCCATGATGGAACCACAAGATACAACCAGCTCTTTAAGCTGTGCAGAAAATTTGCATCCCACCTGCAGCTCACCAGGAAAAGCCACAAAATGTTCAAAAGTTAAGACAGCATGAAAAAAAACCAAAAAAATCTCTTTATGAAGCCTTTCCACTACTTGATGGAGACTGCTTTATTTTTTGTAATAGAACCTGAACTCTTTAGGTATACGTACTCAAAGGCAGGATGTTGAAATAAAAGCTGGATTGGCAGTTGACCGTGACTTCTCCAGGAAAAATACAATTGAATGAAATATCATTAAAGCAAGTGAGCTGGTGAGTGGATGCTGCAGGTCAGAGACAGCATTAAACACAATTTCCACAAATTGTTCATATTTGGTTCTTCATAAAGTAAGGTCACAGACAGTGCACTACCATCCTTAATTGGGTCCTGTGACTGCTGGAGCAGCATGTGTGCTTCTAAACATATGGGAGAATGGGACCTCAGCTGGACAGACCACCTTCAAGTGGTCTGAACAGATAAATGCCATCCTTCATATAAAGAAAAGATCATCAGTCTGACCTACCATGCCCAAACTCACACCATCACAGAGTCTTGAAGAGTATAAAAGGCTACATCGTACAACACATATCCAGTCAAACAGATTTCATTTGGACATTCCCCAGCAGACACTGGGGGTATTCAGCATTCCACAGCTGCCCCCTGCATCCACTCCCAGATCCCAGAGTTCACATGAAGGTGTTCCCATGGGATGCCAAGGGGAAATTGGCATTTGGAAAGGGAAGTCTACTCTCCAATTTTACCACTTTAAAGCCTGTTTGGTCCTTCTGAAGGAGAATGTCATATTCATGGTGTTGCTGGATAGGAGAGGGTAAGGAAAGGAGTTTTCCTGAAGGCCTTCTGGTGTGGCTTCCAAATGTACCAGAGGAAGAGGAGTTCTCCCATTTATCTTCCACAACTGTCAGCACTGACACTCCTGTGGGTTACTGCATAGGTTTAAGAGTCAGCCTATCATCATCCAGAAGCTCTTAGTGGCTGCACAAGCTGCAGTCAAAGCAATCTAGATATCTGTCCAGATACTCATTTACATGAAAGTCTATAAGTAAAAAAGAAGAAAAAAACCCCAAACCCCCATATACTCACATGCCTTAGGAACCAGGCAAAACCTGAGGTGGGCAGTGACCCATTTATCTGGAGAGTCTGATAGCAACTCCTGCCATGTCAAGCTGGACCTTCCAATCTAGCCAATTTGGAAAACGACAGGAATTCATTTCAATGCTACACAGCAAGCACACTCCAGCAGAAAATCAATTCCAACGAGCAAAGGACTGTGGAAAGCACAGAGTACTTCAGTGTTTGGTGAAGGCTGAGGTGGTTATTAATTTTTGTTTCACCATTACCAATACATTTCCCAGTGCATGCATCAAACAAATTTCAGTGAAACAGGGGGTCAGATGACACAGAAATAACCTTCCTCCTCATAGATTTGCTGGTTTTAGTATCTTTGTGAACCTCTTCAAAACTGGTTACAGATCCTAATGGACAATGGAGAGCAGAGAGATGACTTATGCAGTGCATTCACAAAACCACACAGTTCTTCTAGACACAGTGCCTAGCTCTTAATTACCCTCCTCTCTATGTACTCTAAATGTTTTTTATACTGGCAACACTTATTAGCACTTTTTTAAAAAAACATGCTTTCTAGTTCTTATTTATGGGATAGATCCAAGTATGAAGCCATTCCTTCCTCCCACCACTAAGTCAGGTTTTGCTGCTTAACACACTACTATTTCCAAGCAGTTCAAATTTAATAAGGAAATCTTAAGTTTAAAACAGAACAGATCAGAATCGCAGATCCCCAAACCCCAGATCTTGAAGGCAACCAAAATCCTAAGTCAGACTGGATTCTCACCTGGAGCTTACAGTGTGAACTGAAACACATTCAAAAGCAGATAGTTTTGTCTAGCTCAATAAATATTTAAATAACATATTATGGTGGGACATTGTGGGGTTTTTTTTCATGCTCCCCTATTTGGGGGCTGGGGGAGCAGGACTGAGCCAGAATGCTTTAAGTTGTCTTTACTGCAACGCTTCTCCAGGAGGATTTAAACATAGCAAATGAGAACAGAAGCCTTGGTGTTCAGCTCAAGAGCTGCCTGGATCAAAGGTTACAGAACAAATCATGAAGCCACATAAGCACTTGTGCTTTGATACACAGGACCTCTCCTACACCAGGTTCTGCCCAAATTATCTGCAAAATAACTGTTAACAGTAATGATATCTGTGCTCATAATGCAATCATACGGCAGGGTTTTTGAGTCCTTCAAGGGGATTAGTGAATTTCACACTGTGCCAGAAAAGCAGAGAAATCTTAATCTTTCCATTTGTTTTGCAACCAAATAGTGCCTGTTTAAGCATATTTCTTCCTTTATGCTTTGCTCGAGTACTGGAATACCTTATGCATGTGAAATTCGCTCCTGCCTATGACCCTTGTTACCCTATGCAAACTGCATGCTTTAAAAGAAAATTTAATTACAGTCCAATAATATCAGCATGCTACAATGAGCTTATTTCACAACACCCATTTGTGTCACAATTCCGATCAGTTATTTTTCACACTTGTTTGGTGACAAAGTTACAGCACAGAGAACACCATCAAACACACCTGCCAAGGCAGGACAAACTGCAAGGAGTGAGGACAACATTAAACATCCTATTTATAGCACTAAGTATATATGTTTAATGGAGCCTAAATGGCAAAGTATCATGTCTCCTTCCCCAGAAAGTCAGGTAAGCATTAAGAGCAGCTTGCGTGTCTGGAAGTGAAACATGCATTTTTCTATGGCAGCTTATCTTAAATTCAAGCTTTCAACCTTAAGGGGTAAACAGTGTGAGGATTTAAGAATAAATCCCAGTGAAACTCATGGAAGATTTACTACAGACTGTTTGAAAAAGTAAGAAGAAAGAAGCATTCTGACAGAGAATTATTTAGGTCACTAGGATAATTCATTGTATATGCTCTAGAATTTATAATGTCACTCGCTTCCTATACTATACGTATACATTAACAGGTATATTATACTCTTGCATCATAATTCTGACACATGTACTTGACAAACACTTTTATATTCAATAAACATCTTTATACTGATGCAACCACATTTACTTTTTTCCCCTCTTGGTGCCACCACTTCTCAGGAAGGCTGTCCCTAATTCTCATCCTAAATCTGAAATAAGTTATCACACCCTTCATTTTACATATTGCCTTTGCTGAGCTGGAACAGTTTTGTGTGTTATAAAGCCAACCTCTGGTGATTTTTTTAGTGTAGTTTTGTTAGTCCTCAAGAGTTTCTCAGTAGCATTTAAGAGTAAATGAAAAGCCTATATACTATTTTATAAATTGTTTTGATTCACTGAGCGATGCAAGCTTGAGCCACAGTTAAACAGTAGTGAGAAAGCTACAAAAGCCAAGATGACCAACCATAGGCACAACTGCACTTTTAAAACTGCATGACTTATTCAAAGTCACACCCTGCCATTAATCTGCTTACTAGATCCAAATTTCATCAGTTACACTAGTGCCATCCCCAGTGATCTCAACAGGGTTAAATTAGCCTAACAGAAATCATCTTTTCCTGTGTTTTTAAGGGCCACGAACCTTGTCTCTATTTACCTGTATCATCTCTAGCATTGACAAATGAAAACACAAACACTTTCCAAAGATTTTAATTCTCTTCATACCTCTTACCTGTTGACCACATGAAACTCACTCATTCCTCAGTACCACTTCCATCTTATCCAAGTGAATTTTGAAATCAATGGTTCTTATCACATCCTTACCTTCATACCAGGCAAGCAAAAGGATGTGTTATGGTACCACCTGAAAAGGCATCTTACTGCAAATACACAAATACTGGAGAACTAACACTCCCCTCTGCCTCCCAGTCCCATTTTCAATCAGCTCCACACAACTCTAGCAGAGAGAGACCACATGCAGGAAGAGAAGAAATTTTGTTCCATATTTTTTCCATTAACATCTATGGGATTTCAGAGTGCTTCACACTTCCTAAAATCAGTTCCAATGTCAACATCCATACCTTTGGAGACTAAGGAAATTCCTCTGGCCTACTCCATGCTACTCCAGTGTTGTGTTGAGAGGTTAACAACCCACTTAAAGTCACAAATAAGGATGGTAACCCTTCAGGAGCTCTACCAATAGTTTTGACTCCTGGTAAACTATCTGCAAAAAAGCTGATCAGAAAACTTACTAAGTGCTTTGCAAAAATCTATTATCACCTTCAGCTGTTTTCCAAAAGCTCTAATAATGAACAAATTAACTACAAATCATTCTTATCCCCCCCCTTCCTTTGCACTTAAATTTGCTAACTATCCCCAGCCCAAGAGGCAGTCTCCTAATTAAGAAGTAAATCTCTTAGCTTGAAAGGACACCAGCCAGTAATTATTACTGCATGTTCATGCTCATTCTCTGCAGCTTTCCATGATGCTTGTCAACACTTTCCTTGCCTTTGGATATTTATTCTTTGTTATTTTCTCAACAATGAATTACCTGTAAGGAGAACGGATGCCACTTTTATTTAATCTTCTCTTTCTCTTAGACTCTTGCAATGCAGAGTCTGCAAAATCCACACAGCACTGGAAATAATGGGGTTTAGTTACTACAGTTTCTGAATGAGCAGGAAGCTCACAATGACTTGTGGCTTCACGTCTACAGACAGAACTCTATCCTCAAACTCGCCAGGCTTCCTAAACAGACACAAGATCATAAAATGGGCCCTTAGGCTCTTTATGTTCACGTAACAATTTCACTGACCACAGCAGAGTTACTGCCTATTTTCATTAGTGCATGGCTGGGAGTTGCACCTTCTACTGGCTTCAACCTAAAATACCAAAGCCTGTTTTCAGATTAAAATTGTTTAAGAAAGGTAGCTATATGCATCACAAAGTGAATTTCAGTTTAATTATTCCATTTGCTTCAGAAATTTACAGTAAGAAAAATTATTGCCAAAATTAAATCCCCTGCTATTTGTAATCTCCACGGTCAAAACACACTTTTGTGTGTACAGCACAAAACCCCGGCTTTGTCCTAGCCCTGCTGCTGACCCTTCTACCTAATTGTCACAGATTGCTGGTTTGTGAAATGGAGCTCCCAAAAGGGACCACCTTGCGTGGGTGCTGCAAGGAAAGGGAACGTGTAACGTGACCGCCTGCACCGGCGGCAGAAGGCACGCAGCAGCTCAGGAGGTTTCTTCCATTCCATGCTAAAAAAATGTAATTTATGTAAAATTCTTTGAGATCCTGAAATAAAAAAAAAATATTTAATTGAAGTTCTTTTTATGGGGCATTTTGCATCAATTCCCTATAGGGCATAAAGGAGAAGGAAATAATTTTTGGAAACATTAATAAGAAAATAATCTGACTAATGCTCTTACTATTTTAACTTTATCCAAATTTACCTTGTTCAAAGCAGACCAGTAAAATATCTATTGCGGTGGAAAAGTGTAGGCATACAAAATAAACTGTAACTACAAAGTTAAGTTCTAAAAAAACCCTAAACCCAAGATGGATATAGATGCAGCCTATCATTACTCCAGGCGCCACTTCCAGCCCATCCATGAGCCTTCCCTAACATCAGTCATTTCCAGTGAAGTTCCATCGCAGTAAACTGCAGTTAAAATTTAGAGAAAGGGGTAAATGCCGTCCTCCAGCTGCTGTCCTGTAAAAGCCAGGGCTAGCTCCAGCTTTGGCACATCCAGTGTCAGAAGTTGCTGCAGTTAACGAGGAAATTCGCTTTGCACTGAGCAAAGCCGAGCTCCGTGTGTCACGCTGGAGGATGACACCAAACACGAGTCCATTCTGTGCAGGGTGAGCAATCTGCACGGGTGTCAGTGCTGGGATATGCAGTATTTGGCCATAACAGCAGTTATGTGAAAATTCAGTGGCAAAGGAAAATATCTTGAGATGAAGGCCTTAGCAGGTACAATAAAATAGGTAATGCTGGAGGTTGTGAAGTCTCGGTTTGTGATTCTTATGGATAGATGAAGTTCTTACAATTGAATTACAAATAAACATTACAAAAAGCATGGCTCTTTGGGTTTGTTTTGCTTTTGGAGGAGGATCAATGGAGGAGGAACCGGGATGAGAAACTGCCTGCAAAGCTCAGTGCAACAGGAAAGGAAAAGAAGAAGAAACTCACACATAAAGCCAAGAAACAAATGGATAACTGCTAAAAGCAGAATCCCTTCCTCTTTCATCATCTTCTCCCAAGTTTCAGGATGACTTTCTCTTAAATTATAAACTGGGAGCAGTAAAGAAAGAGATGGTGCATTTGTAATCATGATGGAAGCAACAGAATGTATCAAAACAGCTCTGGGTACAAATGCATCAGCTGGGACAGCAAGCCCATTGCCTAAACCTACTACCACAACTCTCTGCCCAAGCCATAATTAGTCTTAACATAATGGGCTTTCTGTTTCCATGCTCCTTGCACAAGCCTGGGTGTCTCATTTTTTTTATACGTATCTGCACGTAAATACACTTAAGGAGCAAATGGCTCTCATCCACTCCTGCATTTGACAGCAGAAGGCATCATCACAGAAGATGCAGACCTTGCCTCTGGGAGCCAAACAGCAAAATACACCGAGAGAGAAGAAGAAATTCCAGCATGGATCTCCAGTGATGCTCTGCTGTTGGTGCATCCCATGCAGGTCACCAAGCTAGGGCTCTCTGGCTCCTGTTGCTAACAGTACAGATGCTCCATGCAGCCCCAGGCGATGGGAGGGACAATGAATTTGGCAGTGTCTCACTGTAGCCTTTTTAATATCATTTATTTAAAGCCTGTCTGAAATCTCCTTTCAAACTACAGCAGAGCAAGGGAAGGGTAATTAAAAATAAAAGGAAGTTTTCATCTGTTTCATCATGATCAAAGGAGAAGGTAAAGGAGCGTGTGAGTCCGGAGGGACCCACGTTCCCCACCGCTGCACAGTCAGCTATTGTCATAAAACATGGATCTGTGTTTTATTCAGGCAGTTTTGCTTAACAGGATATTCTAAGATGCAACATCTCATTTTCATGAGGGGCCTCAGGGGACAGAATGAAAACACCCATCCCGAGTAAGTAAGAGCATTTAAATATCAAAGCAAGAGGGAAAAAAAGGTAGAGCAGAAAGCTTTGTCCAGCTATGGAGACTAATGAACGATGACCCAGGGTCATTCACCATCAGCTAACCAAACTTTCTTAGTGTAAGCAGGACTTGGGATAAATTGGGACATTTATTCCAGATGACAGGATTAGAGTAAACAAATAGATGCTTTTTAATTTCCCCTTTTACTTATGGGGCCATAAAAATTCAATGGCAAAGAGACTGCACAGGGGAAGACATAGAAGATTTAGATTAGCACAAGAAATATAACATTGCCATCTGAGCTAAGGTTTGTCTTAAGAAACAAAAAGGACCCTTTTAAGTCCAGAAAGGCTCACCCTTAGAGAAAAGGAGAAAGACTTTTACTATGAACATTACCCTTGTACATATTCCTGTTCACCTCCCTTTTCTGCCAGCATGCTGGTGTCCTGAGCACCCCTCACTCCCCTCTTCACCAAAGTAGCAATGGTTTAAAAACCTCCCACATCTTGTGAGGAAAACAAAATAAACACCATCACTCCTAGTTAAACTAAAACTGGAACACTCCCCTGTGTGTGTATAAGCTTGGCTCCTCAAGTCCCTATTTGAGTACTTAAAAATGACCTAAATTTAAAAGCTGCTTGAACACACAACTTGCTTTCACTCCATTGAAACTGTGGAGCTGGATTAGCCATTCCATTGACTGCAGCTGCCTGTATCACCAACCCCAGGAGATCACAGCCCTGATGTCACGTCTGAAGCAGCACTTCTAATTCAAAGACAATGAATAGATACTTTATGCCTGAGTAAAATAATGCCAGTCTATCTCACACAGCAAAGCATACACCCAGCAAAACCAGTTACTCATATGCTACGTGTGAGTGTATCTGCTAAGTAGGACCACCAAGACGTCACAGAAAGCTCTATCCCATCGTCATTTGAGAACAAGAAAACTAAGCAACACAATGACATGTATGTAACAAGGACTTTACACAGAGCATCAGGTTGTGATATCTATAGGAACTGTTTCCTTTATTAAGGATAATGCCTTGCTCAGTACATGGCTCTCATGAGTTATACCCATTTTTCATGAAATTTTATCTCGCTTTTTATTGCTGTTGTTTAAGCCTTAGAAATCAAAGTTTTTCCAAAACCTTTCCCTAATTCAGAAAAAAAGCCAAAAGCCTTAGAAGCCTACTGTCTGTTATCCTTTCCTTGCAGCTATCACTTTTGAAGGCTTCTTTAATTACAAAAGGAAAATGGCTTTGGGAAGGCACAGGAGTGGTTCAGCAAATTACTGCCTAGAGCACAGCACAAACCCCAATGCCAACAAGGGGGTGTGTTCAGAATTTCAGTCTTAGAGGTCAGAAATACCAACCGTAATGAGAGATGGTTCAATTTCAAAGTGCCAAGTGACAGCTGTGGTCCAGAGATTTTTGTCAGATGTGCAGGAAGACAGACTCCAAAAGAAGATAAATTGGTGCGTGCACATGTGGTGGAACAGCATCCAGTAATTTACTATAGGCATAATAGGGCCTTAGCTTTTAAGGCAATATAATTGGACATGTTTGGCCATGGTTTTAAAAGGCAGCTTTCAAAAATGCACAAAAAAAAGGTATCATGCATATGAAATCTCTATAGCAGTAGTAAAGAAATTCAGTCTTGGTTTTGGATCTGATCCAAAGCCTGAAGAAAACTGTGGAAAGCCTCACTTGACATCAGTGATCAAGGTCTGAAGAGCTACAGTGTAGTGAGAGAGGAGAACAGGAACTCTGCAGGGAGCAATATTTCAGATGCATAGATTTAAATTTCATTTTTCATATGGGAGGAGGGGGAAGAGCTCTATCACTCTGGAATAACCTAAGCCAATAAGAGCAATACTAATGCGTATGATTGGTCCTGCAGAATTCCAGTCATCACAAAAATAATAAGAAAAAAAAGACAGTGGAGACTCTGGAATTTTACAGTATAACTTGATTTTCAGATATTTTTTTTCTGATGATCACCAGATGTATGAAGCACCTCTGATAAATGCAAAGTGATTTTTTTCAAATTAAAAGTAATGTTTTTGTCCTAGATCCAACTGAGCATACATTTTGTGATAAGAAATGCTGCCAAATTTCATAACTTAATTTGAAAAAATGATCTTTTTCTTTAGTGTACAAATTGCTACATTCCAAGCGCATCCTACACAGCCTGGCCAAATTAACATAGTCTAATAAACCTTAGCAGATACTGTTTTCACTTGTCCTGGCAAGTCAATGAAACAAGGATGAATGTTGCCTGTGATGCTATTAGAAATATTTAGAAATGAAGGTACAAAACATGGACATGAATAACTCGATGAAGGTAGACTCAACAGTACAGGACATGTCTATTTTTCTTCCTCAAAATCGTATTCTTAGCCATCATTCTTTAACATCAGAGCCTACTGCCTAACAGATCATTTGTAATTTTGGCCTTTTAATTGCAAGCTTGTCTCTTTTGCATTCTAAGTCCATACTATTTCAGGGAGTTTTGTTCCAGTCTTTCCTCATCCTAGTTTACACACTTGCATAATGCAACCTTATTAAAGATTACAATCTGCTGTAAAAGGCTTTCTTCTGCCTGGAACTACAGAGGGAACTGAACTAAGGCTGGCATCATTTCAGCAATAAGTCAGACTATTTCCAGCAAGGCAAACTAAATAATTTTCTGTCCTAATTACTTCGGATAATCTTGAATTTAGCCTTATGCCATCTCTCTATGTAGTATTTAGCCATGACCTGGAGACTTGCTAATGCAAGCTGACCTGCTTAATTGGAAGCTGAATCATAATTGATATCAAAACAGATATCAGAGGGAAACGTTAGCCAGTTCACCAAATTTCCCATCCCTTCCCATGCCTGAAAATACTTCAACTGACTCATTAAGAAATTACTTCAAGAAATGAGGTATGGAAGAGCAGAGACATCCTAATTAACTGAACAGGGAACATATAATCAGAAAAAGAACCATTTTGTGTAGTGGGTGCACCGTCAGATTTTTCAAGCAAACCAGGAGAAGGCTGAGTTCATACCCATGTTCCCCTGCATCGATGGTACAGTTTCCTCAATACCACACACTACTGTAAGCTTAAATAAACCAGTCCAGCAGTCAAGTCTTAGTAATCTGCCTACCGAAAGTAGATCAGCTTACTAGACATTCAAAATCTTAAACTCATCTCTTGAGATTATAAAATCCTCCTGTCTGTTTCAAGGGTTTTTTTAAAAAATCACTTTGCTCCATTGCAGAAGAATGTATTTTAACCAGAAATAGGCCAAGACTAAAACACTTCTCCCAAGTCCTTAACAATTCAGGTGGGGCGTCCATCCAAATCTGCTTTGGATGCAAGTCAGATCCAAAGCTTGAGAAAAACTGTTTTCTTGTTCCAGTTCAAATATGGACAAAGTCTTTAAATCTGTCTTGAGACAATGAACATACTCCTCAAATGAAACTCGATTAAAAGTACTGCTCTCCCTTCATCTCTTGCTTTAATTCTGAGTAGATGGTCCCACTTTGCCCTCTTTCAGCGTTACACCCAGCTCTGCTGTTAGTCCATGTGATGCTGAAGCAAAGCAATCTCCTTTTGCCAGCCACAGACTTTCCACCACTTTCTCCAGTTCCAACCCAGATTTAACACTTTAACAAAATATGGTGTAGTCCCTTCCCTTTCCAAAGCAGATTCCCACAGATTAATACACATTGATTTATGAATCAACACATAGAAGGTTTAACTTAAGTTCCTCCCTTGTCCTCCTTGTAACTGCACTCCATACTCTCAGCTACAGGAACTACATTAGAATAACATTACTTCCAAATTCATTAATTAACACCTTAATCCATTCCACAGGAAACTAGCAGAGGATCCTTTTTGTGCAAAACCCTGCTGGTAAGGAAGGCTGATCTACACTTACCACAAGTTTAAAATCAGCAGCTTTTCCTCCTCCTTTATCCCTCATTCATTTTCACTTCCATCTCATAAATAAAGCTTTTAAAAAAAAACCAAAAATATAATAATTTTTTTTAAAAAGCAAACCTGACTTGCCCAGGGCTTCTTACAGGGTGACCACCATTCTCACACCAGCAGCTATCTCAGAGTCTAAGCAGATCAGATCACACACAGGTATGTCAGACACCTCCCTGCCTCCCACAGCGAGCCCTTCCAACACAATGCAGCCAGGTTGGGCGATGGGACAGGTGAAGATGCACAGAGCAAAGTTATTCTTCACCCAAATATATTGGCTGTACTCAGAGACACCAGCAAGCGATGTTATTTGGGTGGTAACTACCTTCCCCTTTAATCTTTTAGGGAAAACAGGTTAGCCCAATTCCTTAGAAGTTTAAGAGTTCAGCATAACATATAAGAAACACTTTCTTTCCTACAACAATCTGCTCTTTGGCACAGCCTCAGAATACTTTACTGCCACGTCTTACTTTGGAATGGGAGGACGCCAAGAATGAGATAAGTGCAGACATCCATGACTGGGAAACACAAGTAAAAGGCCTTCTCCAGAGCCAATTACAGCCTGCAGCGGACAAGCGCTTAAAAAAACAACAAAAAAAGCCCAAAATTAAACAAACAAACAAACAAAAGCAACAGTAAATTTGTCTCTCCGTATTCAAGTAGAAACAAAGAAATTATTTCTTTAGACTGAAAGGCTCTCCTTTTTTTTATTGAAACCTCCAAAATATCCAGCCAAATTGAAATAAAGCCTTTGTTCCTTTAGAACTTGAGTCTGAATTCTCAAGAAAATATGAATGCCCACATTACACTACAGAAGAGATCATTCTTTATCTGCTATTACCCATTCGATGAATGGAAACCTAGATTACAGCAGAGACTTGCCATGAGAAGTAACTGCTTTAGTCGCCAGATTTGTCTCCTGCCAACTCCATTTAGCTTTTGCCTTCCTTAAAAGCCTGCTAGCATTTTATCATGTAGTTTTATCAGCAGTGTTTCCACTACTAAATGTTGTAATCAAGATAAGGTAAAAAAGCCAATGTGACTACGGTCTTAATTTTAAACCATATAGTTTGGCATATTTCCTCTTGAAAACAGAAGAGTTAATTTAAGTCAATTAGGCAAAACATGGTATGAATACCTTATAAATCATCAGAAGAGAAAAAAAACAGTGAAATTAACTAAGACACAGCAAGTAATGGACTATTTAGATTCAGCTTCATACACACTTCATACTATCAAGGCTCCCAGACTGATCCATTCCGCATCCACCATTTTTGCCTCGATAGAAAATTCCAGATGTGTAAAGCCAGGAGCTTGCAAGAAAAGCTGAAACAAAGGTAAGGACCAAAAAGTAAACTATAAAAGGGATTTCTTTTGATGATACAGGACCATTTTGAAACTCCAGGGAAGACCTCCGAGAAGCAAACAGAGGAATGTGCATGTAACAGAAAGACAACACCAAGGTTCCAAGTCACCCAAATGAAACTGCAACTGAAAACAGCTTTAAAACCTCTAACCTCAAGGAAGTTCACAATCAAACATGTTTCAACCAAGTTAGTCCTAATGAAACTGAAAATTACCTTCAAACATCACTAGAAATGTACTTCAGCTCCTCTTCAACTGCCTGAACAGTTCATGTTGACTCATGCAAGAGTTCTGACCACTTCAAAGTCCTTGGCTTCACATTCCCTTCTTTGCTAGAACAGTGATGCTCATCACTGCTGTTGCTCAGGGGAGATACTATCTTTTTTAAAAAAAAGCACCCAAACAATTCCAAAGCATTTGGAAAGGGGTTGGTGAGGACAGTGGAAGAGGACAGTGAAGTCCAGCACACCTCCACTACCTCAGAAGTCTACAGCATGGATCCAGCAAAAGCCAACAGTTCAGAAACTCAGCTGTGTGTGCTCACATCCCCCAAGCTATGTGCATACTGAAAGAAGCAGTTAGCAGGATATGCAAAGCCTCCCTGCCCCTCAGTGACTTAGATACTTTAAACTCATTGGAGGTCAAGCAAGTTACGACCATAGCTCACTTGCATGTGGAAGCTTCACTTTTCACTAGATGCCACACATCTTTTTTAGTTCCCTGCTTAACTCTACTAAAATTTGCACTTTGGACTGGATTATGGGGAAGGTAAGTATACCTGGAGTAGTTCACAAAATCCACAGTAGCATTTGATATAGTGGTAGTTTCAAGATCTTATTTTTTGAGAAGGTTGTTTCAGGTCTCAGCCATGTTCTTAGCCTGGCTACAGGCATGACTACAGGAGAGACTGCAGTTTGTGTCATACAAGAGATCAATCATCAGCATCATAAACGTTCTTGGGGATTTTAAAAAAGCAGAGGACCATAGGAATATTTTTGTGAACATGTGCAAAAACATTCATTGCTGACAATTTAAGCTGCTAAACTAACTTCAGCTGATCACCATGAGCACTACAGAAGCAGCTGATGCTCACCAGGCCTCTCTCGGCTGTTGTACCATTTGCACAGAGCCAGTGAAGTGGCAGGAGCATCGATGAGAGGGAGAATTAGAAAATGATTGAATGGGTTTTGTTGGAAGTTTCCACAGAGACGAGAATTTACCTTTGGCCAAAGACCAGGAATGAAAAACTCTCAGTGCAAAAAGAATGCTTTGGCCAAGGCTGAGTACAGCTTGAAAAGGGGGCTTCTCGTGAGAGCCTGAGTACTGTGGTTAGTCTGGCATCTGCTATCACATGTTTTACATTTTCCTTTCTTAATGATATTATGTTCCCTTTAAGTACTGAAAGTAAGATTTACTTATTTTACCCATTTTTTCCATGTGTTCCAGAGGTGCATTAGCACCATTTGGCAATTTGGTCCATTTTTGAAGTATTTTTGGGATTTTGAATGTACAATATTTTAAACTATTGAGCTCAAATTTCATTTAATCAGTATTTTATGTTCAGTTTCTGTGATTTCCACAAAAAGGATCAATTGTCTTTTGCAAAAGGTGGTACTTGGACTGTCTTGAAAACCACAATATAGTGTTACAAGTATAGTGAAATATAACGATATACACAGACTTGTCCAGGAAACCTCTCTTTTCCAGTAGTTTCCATAAATCCTAATCCAGAAACTAAAAAGATTATTCTTTTCCAAAGAAAACAGCAATATGTACTTGTTAAGTTAACTATGCAGAGGATTAAAATAAAGGATGCATGCAAATACATCACTGAATTGGAGCTTTTATGCTCTCGGTCTCTGTTAACATGAAATTATTCTGATAGCATTCTCTAAAAATCAGTCAAGTAGCAGTGACCCAAGGCACTGCTTGACAAATGCAAGAAGAAAGACATGAACCTGACAGCTGATAAGAAGAAAATTATTGTTACATTTACTTTCATCTGTTAGTTTTTAAAGAAGGGTAACAGACACAATGACAGACACAAATACTGGGACACATAAGTCCTTTGGAAGAGGCAGTCAGATTTCCTTCACAGCAGTGCATGGAGTGGGTAATGCTATATTTACTTTGGGACTCAATATGCAGAAGAGGCATAAATTAAATCAGGACATGAATCAAAGGGGCAAACACTTTAAAAGAGTTCATGTAAGGACAACTGTGAAGAATAGGCAAAGTTTCTTACAAACCAGGGGCAAAAAAGGGAATCCTGAAACTTGGTAATTCCCTCAGCAGCAACAGAACTTTCCCAGTCCTCCAAAGAGGATTTGAAGGTGGCATTTATTGGATTACACCTCAGTGAGCAAAAGATGCAGAAAACTAACAGAAGAGAGCAATGTGTGTATTTACACACCTAGAATTTCAAGAGAACCAGCCGTATTTCGAAAGGAAGGAAAGGCCACTCTCTTGTCTAAAACTGGATTTAAGGAACACATCAAACACAAAGCTTTATTTTATTTGTATTAAATGTTTGGTTGGTTCAGAAGCAAAACAGAAATTCTTTATCTGAAAATTAATGTCTGCAAAGTGACCAGAAGGCTTTTCTTTTTTCCAAAAAGAGACTTTTTATATGAATTATCTCATTTCCTGATTAACAGACTAAAAGTATGAAATTATTTTCCCCCTGGCTGTATCCCAGCTGGATCAAAGCACTGGCCCAAGAACACACTGTACCAGTTTAGCTATTGAGAAAGTCCAGGAGAAATTCAATCATCTACTTCTCATCTCTCCCGATAAAGTTATCAACCCTGAAATGTAAAAGTAAGGCTGGATATGTAATATATGGACAGATACTTGCTTGAATAGTTTTATACTTGTTTTTTCTTTCACTGTTACTCTTTCAGCACAAACAGTTCCTGCAGTGCTTTTTGTCCATGTCCAGTCCCAGCTGACTAATCAGCAAAGTTCATTACACCATCACTTCTCTTCCCAGGTCCCACGGGGGAAAGGTTTGATCCATACCTGGAAGTACCAACACCTCTAATGAGGGTCGGAGGGCTACAGCTACACCCTGTAAGGAGCAGCGTATGGGTGGGGTGCTTAAGGACAACTCCTACTAGTTAAACATCACTGTGATACCTATTTTCAGTAAATCCAGAGGAAAGAATCCACACCCACATCTTCTGAATGCACAGGGTCATCCATGAAAGGAGTCTCCTGCTCCAAGCCATAAAGTCACAAATCAAGACAGAACAAGCAGTTCTTACTTTAATGTGGAGATTTATCTTTGGAGTAAGGGTTCTGGCCATGACAAGTACTTGTGGGTAAATCAGCCCTCTCCTATGTAATCATGTGAAAGATTAATCCAAATACACTCTGACAGCCAAAAGAGAAGATCAGTATTCCTCTCTGTTGGAACAAATAGAGCTATCCTTCGGGAAGGTGTCTGTATAAATGTTACAGTAAGTGAGAACTGATTATCATCTTCCAAAGAGCAATGTTAAGATAGGCTTTAAAAAGAGATCAATGGGCACGTTTTTTATTAGTCATATTTTTGGCAGCTTGCCCAAATCTGCACACATATATTTCAGAAGTTCAAATCAGCAGCCAAACCATGCTACATACAGTAAAAGGAGGACAGTAAAAGCACATCTTATAGACCACATGAGTGCTCCCTCCTACCTACAAGAGAAAGTTTTACAATTATGTCTGGCCAGGCAAACGAACGCCTCTTTACTGCTCACTGGGATACTGTCCCTTCTAGCCAAACAGGTCTTTTCCATTCCCCTTCCTCGCTTCTATTTCATAAATGTTTTGCAAATGCACTGTCAGTTGGATTAGACTGCACTGACCCTGAAAAGGGTTCACCATTCACTGGTGAAGCAACACAGCAGCAGAGAGAGATCTTGTGTGCATCACTGTCCAAAGCCTGTGTGTGTCCATGGTCAAGAACAACTCTGTTGAACATGGTAGAGCTTGAGAAGCAGGTGCCTGTGTGAAAAGTCAAGGAGACAACCCAAAAACACACTGTGCAGAGAGATAGACACAGAACCCACAGCCAAACATCCCTAGGAAAAAAATTAAGACTTTTAGTTAGTGATGGGTGAACCAGCCTTGAAGCTGGGAGCAGGAATCTGTGTCCCGATGCTTGATTTATTTTGAGTTCAGTAAAACAGGATTTCCTATACTCTTTGCAAACAAGCAGGAGGTACGAAGGATATCTGACTCCATCACCTTTCCCTAATTTGAACTGTGTGCAAGAATTCAGTTTTTGGCAAACCTCACTCAGGTCCAAAGAGGTAGCAGTATGTGTAAATGTTTTATAGTTGAAAATGTCGTATGTTGATGCTGACAAGTTCAAGACACAAGAAGAGGTTGCTATGGAAACACACGCTGTATTGCCTGGAACAGAAGGCAACATTTTACATTAAAAAGGAAAAAAAAACTTGGACCAACAGTTGCCAAATTAGGTTTTGGGTGGGGAAAAATTAGTTTGTCATCTCTTCTCAGATAGAAATAATTTCATTTAGAAACAAAGATGCTAAACATGATGAAAGCACTTACCTTGTATTTTGGATTGTTTCCCTTGCCTCAGAACAAAAAGTAATTTTATATGGAAAGCCTTTCTTTTGCAGCCCATATACAGCAAATCTATCTCTCTATTCCCATGTGCTGGAGTCTCCATCTAATTTTCCTTTATAATTAATGAAATCACTTTAATGGACAGTTGTGTTCTTTGAAGAGTTAATCCTGTAAGTCTCCATTAACCTTACTTATCGGTGTACCTACCTTGGACAACAGAACTAGTATAGGAATAGAACTGGTCAGAAGTGCACAGAACTGCATCCTTGAACAGTCAAGCAGCTCTTAGTTGCTTCATAAACCTCCTTTTATAACCTGTCACTGTTGCAAAGTGACTCCTGCCCTTCCAGGGTATCACTGTGCAGTGGCATCCTTCAATGACAACCTCTTCTGCTTCATTCTCATGCCCTCTCAACAAGCACAAGAACAATTTTAAATTCCCAAAACAACAGTTTCAGTCTGCAGGCTCCATCAAAAGCCTGATCTTAAGACACAATTCCCACACATTCATTTCTTCAAAAGAAAAAAATTCTTTCCAATTAATCTTTCTCACATAAAACACATAGTCAGCAGAATTTTTTTTCTGGAAACTTTCTATTAAGTAACCACTGGATTTGAAAAGGAAGATTTAAAAAATAAGGGGAGGGGAGGTTCTACTTCAGCCACTTTATTTTTGGAAGCACAGAAGAAAGTTTAAGTTGTTAAGCCTGAAACTGGTTCCTTTATCCTTTCTTATTTTTAGTATTCTAGGAAATTTCATTTTACTGGAGCATTTATTTGTTTTGGATTTTTGTCTATCACAGAAGCAACAAATCTACAAATCTAAATTCAACTTAAACATCTCCAATCTGCAGCTGATGCAACCTTTGTGATTTTTGCAAACAGGAGGCCAAGATATACTTACAAACACAGGAGATGGCATCATGGTGTCATCATCAACAATTTTTCTTGATAACTTTAATAAAAATCTAAAATGATTTGCAGGCAATATTTCTTCATAAATACCTAAGCAGCAAAGGTAGGTAAAACCTCTTTTTTGCTAACTAAGAGAGAGGATGTTCAGTAGACACTAGCGAGCCTGAAGACAAACATCTGAAATGGAAATAACCTTGTGAACTGGCACGAGAGCACAACCCTTCATCAAGAAATGCACCAACAGGCAAACAATACCAGAAAGAATGTTTTTAGGAAAGCTTCTCATTTAGGGTTGTATTTTCAAAGACACCTAAGAACTGGCATCCAAACACAGATGGGCCCCTAGACTCCTCAAAACTTCAGCTTACGTGGTTACAATTGCCTTCCAACACATCTAACTTGTTTAAAATGGGGACGGGGGGGGTTTTCCAACCATCCCACTGTCCTAATGAAACTCCTGTATGTGCTTCTTGTGAGTGCTGACCTTGGTGTCACAACAGTGCTGTAGGCTACTGAAATCAAGGGCTGCTGCTGCCACCCAGGCAAAATGGGTCACAGCAAAAGGACCAAGGAACAGTATTTCCCAGGTTTAAATGCCAGGTCACTTTTGCATCCATCCAGCAGTGCATTTAAATTCATTTATTACTGTATTTTTAATCCATCTGTACATGATTGATTCTGTGGCTGGTTCCATAATAGCCCCTTTAAAAAATTATTGGTTTTAGGCATAACCCACTTTTTATGTAGACCTCCCAGATGTGTAGTGTATTAAATTTCCCCCTCACCTTCTCTTTTCAGTAGCACTGAAAAGATGTTTCTCTTTTCTTTGGAATCTAGAAATTCTATGTTCCTTAAAAACATTACAAGAATAGTCAAGCAAAGTAAGCACAAGTTATTAGCACCTGACTTCAATACTCTTTAAAACCTATCTTTTCCTTCTGCCACACCTCACTTCCCATTTTCTTATTATTACCTTCCTTGAATAAATGTGTCTACAGAAATTTGTAAATAGGCAGAACAAACGTAAGAATCTTTATAAATTCAGTTCTCCTAAAAATCCACAGTTGTATCTATTTCAAAAGGACTGAGGCAGAGAATATGGAAAGGTTTATCTGTAAAGATATTGAGACTTTGGCTGCAGTTCACTCAACTTCACAGGGTTCATCAGAACAGTATTTGGCTTTCCTCTCTCTGTTTTCTTCACTGCTAATGGATACTTTACTATTTAATTAGTGCAGCATGATCCAAATCCCTTCAAATTCAATAAAACTCTTTTCATTTATGTTAATGGGCTTTGGATCAACTCCTGAATTAGTACCAGAACCAACTAAAACACCCCTAGGAAAAGAACAGATACACTAAGCTCACACTTTAAAGTACAATCTTAAAACCTTCCTAAGGTTTTTACTCGCTTTAAAGTCAATCTCATTATTGAACATCTCACAAAAACAGCTGGACAACCATTTTTGCCAGACTGATTAAAGTGTTAGAAGGAATCTAAATGCATCCACAGCTCCTCTGTGAAAAACCTTCCCACGATTAGGCCAGCAAAAGGTTACATCTTCCTGAAGCTGCTCCTGTGTCTCCGACATGGTACAAGTACATGAGCATTCATCCTGTGGGAAGATAGATTTGGCAATACAACTGTAACTAAATGTCCTGCCCCCAGACACTTGTTTCTCTGGCACCTCCTTAGTGGTGCTGACACAGCTGTCTGTTGGGCTGCTCTGAAGAAAACTTCACCAACGTGATTAACCCATGAAGGCTGTTTAGCCAGACAACATGCAAACCTGACCAGGTGGCATTAAGACACCCAATGCCCAACTGAGGAAGGCTCTGTTCAGTGGAGCAGGCAATATTAGAGCTGAACTTCCATAACCACTTTAATCAAATTAGCAGGAGAGAGCACCAGGTATTTTTATCATAGAGAGTAGAGAGGAGGCTTCCTGCTGTTAGACTATACCCTAGTTGCTGCAGAAATTAATGAACCACAAAGCAAACAAAATTATATTATATAAACAGGGATATGAAACCTTCTCCTGATACTTTTGACCCATTTTGACAATACCAACCAAGCTGCACAAAACCACTGCACCATCTCTTACACAGCATGCTTTACTTGACTGGCACGTTAAACATCAAAGACTTTTGCATAGTTTGACCACAGAAATCACATTCAGAAATCACATCCCACCAGAGCTGACTCAGTGGCAGAGCCACAAAATACTTCTTCAAATTCCCAAAAGCCCAAACAAAAGAACCAAACCTGTGCTGTTGGTTTGGATGTGTTGGGTTTTTTATTTCACACTAGTCCAGCCTGGCAGCACAGTAGGCTGGGAGACAACTTTCCTTGAAAACAGCTTTAGTGAAATGTTAATAGAGAAGGAAGAAGATTCAGAGTGAGGATGAGATGTGCTTTGGGCCCTTCTGGGCTGGAGCTGTGAACCCTTCCCATGGAATCAATCACAGCAGCTCTGAAGAGGACTGTCCTGCAGTGCACGGGACACGGTGATACGCACACGTGGCTCCAGCTCTCTGCTCCCATCTGCCCAATGCCTCTGGGCAACCCTGACTCACCTCATACCATCACGTGTACTGGTTCGTGAGTGCAAAAAAAGTTCAGGTTGCTCTCAAATGGAGTCAGTATTCCAGCCCTGCCCTGCAGACTAGCACTGAGGATAAATGGAGACATCACTTCTTGCTTTATTCTCACTTCTGGAGGTACTTGTTGAAGGAGAATATTCACTGAACAAGGATTTTTTTGTGAATAGCCAAGAAATACAGTGTTTTCTGCTCATTCCTGCTGCATGGGCTACTCCTAAGCTATTCTCATCACCTCAGCACTCCAGTGCCAGGGCTCAGCATCTTGCCCTGCTGACACTGATCAGATGTCTCCAACTGCTCTTTCCTTTGGCCTTTTTTCTGACCCATCCCTTCCTCTCCTCCAAAACACACACAGAGACGGTCACCTTCCTGCTCTGAACACTGCGCTCCTCCGCAGGAACCACAGTGCATTCTTCTCCAGTGAAGGAAGTGTTTCCAGCTGGTGAAAAGGAGAGTGGTACTGCCCACCAGCTCAGCAGCAGCCTGTGGGGAGGTAGACTTTCAAACAATCTGTGGAGCTTTGGAATTCAAACCCATTGACTGTGGTGGACCGCATTAACCACCTCTTGGCAGCAATTTCACAGATGGCCATTTGCTCCACATTCCTCGGCAAAGGAGTGATGCTGAGAAGGTCCCTGGCTCTGTGAAGGCGAGGAGTGAGAACTCACAGGCTGAGGCATCACCTAGAACCAGCTTTGATTCAGCAGCAGAAGCTGCATTCACTCAAGACTAGAAAACACAAATATCTGGGCCAAGCTAGACAGTGCACCATGATGCCCTTTGGCACTGCCTTGTGCTGTCATGTTTCAAGAAGCACCAAAAATTATAGATAGTATAGATTATTACCTGTGATAGTATGTTTCAATTATCTTCTATCAACTATATTGTTCTCTGTAGTTTTCCTCTGAAACTGTGGCCAAATGCAGCAGATAAAGTAGTCCAGGAAGGAAAAGAAGATCTCTTTATTAGGGATAAGGTCAGATTCTTAGTGATATTTGAGCTATGAACAATATTTGAAGGGTTTGGAGCAAAGGTTTGGAGCAAAGCCTGCCCACTTTTGTCTCTCTGCTTTGCCCCCACTGCCACCATTTTACAACGCTGGGAAACACAGACAAGGCCAATTTGCATGGATGCTAAAGAAGCACACGGAGACTACAAGACTCTCTATACCAAACTTCAGGCAACCTGCACTCCTCCTATGGCAAATGCCAGTGGTGATGGATATTTCTCTGATCAGTATGACAGAATGTCCCCTGGAAATATTCACTAGGTGGTTCACCAAATGATGAAGTTTAACAGAACTTTGTTTACTGCTTTTTTAAAAGGCTGGACAAAAGGCTGGCAAGGTAGCACGGAGCCAAATGGGCAGCTTTGTGACAAGATGCTCAATGTGTATGTCTGTCATTGTGTTCTCCTCCCTCATGACACCACAGTGAAGCTGCAAGGTCACTTCTGCTAATTAGAAGTAGTCAAAAACTGCAACTCCACTGAACCATCTCAATGAATTTTTTAAACTTCTCAGAGTTTCCAGCTTGGTAAAATGTTCCAGCACTTTCTAATCCATGTTCAATTGCCCTCTTTGAGCGCTAACAACTCCTCCATAAAGCAGTCTATGAAAGATCAGAACTTCCTCAGAGGAGACGGGGGTCAGTGTAATTTCATCGTTCTTTCAAAGGGTACTTTAAAGCATCTCACAATTTGTCATCAATAGCATAGAGGTCACTAAGCAGCATCCACATATGAGGTTCTGCCTGTGACTCTGCCTTTTTCAGTTAAGAACGTGAAGTTCTAACAACAAAATAAATTTTAAACTTAAGGATTTGGTGGACTCGTAAATGTCTACATTGTATTAAGTCAAAGCAATGGACTCAGTGGCATGAAAGAGATACACAGAGGATCACATTTGACCTGACAGACCTCTGACATCAGTGAAAAGTGGTCTTAATACAAACAAATATAAAATTAAAAGAGAAAAAATCTAAGTTTCCCACAAAGGCATAGATAGAATATACTGTAGGGCTTGCAAGCAGTGACCCAGTATTCCAAAATTCTATCCTTGGGTTAAAGACTGCATAGAGCTCATTCTGGAAGTGCACTATAAAAATGTTACCTAGGCACAAACATTTCTTAAATCCACAAGTCAAAGCAAACATCTCTTTCAGTCATCCCAAAGGAACATAAAATTGCCAGAAGCAGCTAAACCCTTCAAAGACCTAAGTATATCCATCACGGATTAATCTCACATTACTAACGTCGTATTCATTCAGTGGTTTTGCCAGTAGTGTCATGATTTCTACAGACTTGAATAATTACATGAAAATGTCACAAAAATTACGTCAGAATAGTATTTCAGAGAGAGGAAGCCTTCCATTTTAGAAGGGTTTTGGGGTTTTTTTTAGAAAAAACAGCCCTTACAGCTGTGGTTTTAACCCATCTGCCCATACGTGACCAAGGACTCTGAGAACCTTCAAAGACGCCAGGATCCTTGGTATCCTCTCCCAGTGCTATTTGCTATTTCCAAGTATGTAAACAAATGATGAATATATCACTTAACAAAATCTCATGTTAATAATGCATACGCGTACACAGATCTTGTGTGTTCCTGCTGCCTCCCAAGAACAAGGCAAACCATGGTAGCCTGCAATCCAGACTGTCGGAGCAGGGCATGTCACCAGAAGAGTGTAAAAACATCTAATTATGTAAGGCCAGGTCCTCAGCTAATGCAAAGTGACAGAGCTCCCAGAAAACCATGGAGACAGGATGATGCAGATTAGCAAAGGTTTGGCTCATTATAATTGAATAGACCCAACTTCTCATTTTCCCATTTACTGACAGATTGTTGGAATCCTGACCACCAGAACCTCAGAGGGCACTGGGGAGTTGAAAGGAGATTGCATCAGAGAAAGTAAACTCCAATTTGACTAGAAGCATATTACAATCCAGGAGTTTCAACTATCTGGTGGTGAATTATCACTGAAGTCTGTTGAATGGATGTTCAGTTAGAGTTTTTCTCACAATGCTCTTGTGAATTGGAGTGGGGTTTTTTTGGTTAGGAGGGGTGGATTTGGCATTTTGGGGGGTTTTTTGCAAGTGATGCTAATTTTATTGAGGTCAGAGCTAATAATCTCAGATAGACGGAGAAAGCTCTTCCTACCATCACACCTCCAGCAGTGCAGAAGCAAAGAGGAGCAGCCCCAGTCAGCAGGAAAATCGTTCTCCTTTCTGGTCCCATCTTCACAGGAAGAAAGAGACAAGAGAGCTGTCAGAATGAGCCTGCAAATTCAAGGCAGCTGCAATTGCCTCATCCCCCTGGCACAGCCAAGAAAAGGGTTTTTCCTGATTCCTCCCCTTTGCTTAATGCATCATCTCTTCTGTGGTGGGGATGTGGTGTGAGGCAGAAGGGGAAGAAGGTTTAGTAGAGCTATTTCAGTTTCAGAAGCATGCAGTTCTGTCCTGCTCCATCCAGCACACGGGATATAAACAACACTGGGAAAAGCTGCACTTGAGCCTCTCATACTCACCTCCCTCCCCACGACCACCACACCAGGGGACAGACAAGGTGAAAGACAAGGCTATTATGTGGAATACTCCATGGCCTGCTTTTTGTCCCAGAGTCTTTGCTAAACAACTTGCCCATGCAAAGGTAAATGAAGCTGGGGAAACTAAACACACACTTCAACAGCTTTGGAACAAACCCAGTGATCAGCTACTTGCCATGGGACCTCCCAAGCCTTTACGATGCTGGACCATGGCATAGAAATTGACATAGATCTATTTTTTCTGTGTGATTCTCTCTTTAGATAAACGCAAGATTATACTTATTTTCACAGGTTCAGCGTTTTTATTCAATTTTATAAGATGCATATGATTATTGTTGGTCTCAATTTGACTGCAGTGAACTAACAACTTGATTTTCGTAGTAAATTCATCATCCTTTCCTACTATGGAGTTTAAATTAATTCAAAACATCCTGTAAATTGCCTTGTCTTTCTTTCCTTGCCCATTACTTACCCAGACTGAGCTTCATATTCCTCTTTCAGAGTGGTAAATCATCCTTTGATTGATCACATTTTTACACTTACTGCTTATGTCAGCCTTAATGTGCCATAACTTTGCAAACAAATGTAATATTGACAGACACCTCTAGCATTTATTTGGGGATTAAATATTTTGGTTTACTGATGAATGGTGGATCTGCCATTTTCACAATGAAACCTAAAACTATTAGGAAACTCTGATTTCAAGCTTTGTTATAAATCAGACATCAATCCAAATTCATCCCCAAAATTCTTCATCCCTAAGCTCATTATTTGTGTTGAACTGAGGTGGTGTAAAATTTGTGTTTCTGGGTTTTGTGGGTTTTTTTGCCCCCAGTAGGTAAAAGATTGTGAACTTAGCTAGGTTCACACTGTTCTACAGAAAGGTGTTTTGAAAAGTGTCAAAGCCATATTTTTATCTAGCTATTACTTACTTCATTTAATTATATGAGGATTTTTAGACGTTTTCAGCCTTGCAAGCTTCAAAGCCTGCCAGCTTCCAATATAACTCCTGTCACGTGAGAGAGTGTTGGCACATGAAATACTCTTGGCCCAGCTCAGCTGTCTTCATCATCAGGTAGCGATTTATTTCTCAAAGACTGTTTTTTAAATACATTCTGGTTTGCAGAATGCGTTCCAAACAACATCTCTCACATTCCTTCCACAGCTTCTCTGCTTGGGGAAAGAAGTAAGCCCAGCAATTTTAACACTCTGAAGAATCAAGAGGTATATTCTTCTGCATATGAGTTGGATGAACATGATTTACCCAAAAGCCATGATTTAAAACAAATAAAACCACTATTAAAACAGTAACCACAGCCTGTGCTGCCACCTATCCTTAGTTAATCCCTGCATTTTCTGCAGGCTCTTCTTCCACTTCCAAACTATGGGCTCCATCCTGCAAACAGGACTCCCCTTCAGCTGGTGTAATGGCCATGGATATTGGTCCCTGTACCAGCCTTGGGAGCCACACACTTGAGAGAACTTGGGAGAGCATGCAAGATGCATCTGCTTAGAGCAGGTAATGGATGTTAGTTCTGTCTTTTGCATGTGGAAGTAATATAAGCAAAATTAGCAAGTCTTTGGAGTAAAATCTGTGCTTTCCCCTCTTCCCTTCTAAACTGGATCTCTTTACTGTATTTGTATTAAAATTTAAATGGTTTATTACTGTGCTTAGCTCTTGAAATATTTTTACTCACAATAAAATAAGCCTTTTCTTTCCTGTTGGACTTGCCGTATTATTTTGATTTTCTCCATCCCATACTGAGTAGAATATTCATTATATCATGCCAAGAAGCACTTGTTCAGAAGCTCAACTTGAAAAAGAAACTCCTCCTACAGACCAAACTGTGCAAGAGTAGCACTGAACTCACAGTCCCTGTCCTGGGTGCAGAGTGTGAAGTTGTCTTGGGATGGGTTTGCCTAAGGTGGCTAATACCTGCCCACTGGACATGCTGGAAGATGCTGCTGCAGCCCAGCTTCCCACAGGGCACCGAGGGAGGAGGCAGGCACATGAACATGTGGCACTGTGCCATCATAAAGCCTCAGAAAGATATTTTGCTTTTATGTCTTTTAAAGACCAGTTTTAATGTTGACCATACGGCCAGGTATTTCATCCTAGTTTTCCTGCTTCAAAAATCTTGTAGAAATAGTTCACCTTCAATTAAAGGACAGTAACAGCAGCTACAATACAGTCAATATACCTAGTGAAGAGAAATAACTTAAATGCATTATATTAGCTTTATCTAGGTACAGGTAGAAGGAACTCTTCTTATCCACAAAGATACCCATGATGTTCACTGCCTCTTTCTCATTACAGGATTAGTAGATTTCATGCTTAATTTCAGTAGAAAATTGATTGTAATCTGTCTCCTGAGGTCCACTGGGCTAGAAGTTAAACGCTGGGAAAAAGTGGTCTGACCATATAATGGAATTCAAAGACAGAGGTGGTGACTACAGGAAAAGGTAAAGGGAATGACAGTTGGAAGGAAGTTGAAGTGGCTTTATTTATAGTTCACCACATCAAAAGAAAAATTACAATACTGTCCTTTGCAGGCATTAGAGTTACAAAGTACTACAGACCATGGGCAATTTCAACCTCTGCATTCTCCATGGAGATGCACAAGTGAAGAATTAATTGTATTCATTTATTTTGAAGATAAAGGTCATGAGTGCAGCAACAAAGAGGCAAAACATAAAATTTGACACAAACCAATATATAGGGCATGAGAAAGAACATAAACCTGAAGGGAATGCTGATAATAACACACTTAGGTTACCAAGACCAGAGTAACAGCAAGTTGTACAAATGTGATTCAATTTTAGCAAAGCAAAGTTTCGAAAAACAAACACATTAGTAGATACTGTCCTACAAGGGACATGAAGCAAAAAAACCCAAAAGGCAAGTATATAAATTAGTGGTCAGGGCAGGTTCTCCCTGTGGCACCAGGGAAGCTAAAATGACATCGAAGTTACCACATTCAGCAACTGAATCTCCCCCACTTGAGGGGCAGCCTGTCCACATAACACATGCCAGTGGTCAAACCCTCAGAAGTACACACGAGACAGGAGAGATCCCATCTCTTGCTTCGTTTTTACCATTGAGCAACTTGCCTTTCCCTTCTGCCTACTTCTCCCACCCTCCCTTCCACCATCAGAATGACTCTTCTCCCCATGGCAGCAAACTCCACTCCCTTCTCTGATCCTGTAACACTCCCCTCCACTGGAGGTGGAATTTTATTGCAGAGTAAAGAAAAATCAAGCAGAGCTACAAAGCAGAAAGCCATCATCCACAGGGCAGAACAATTTGTTTGTCCAAAGCTGCAGTTCCAAATGCTGGTGCTCAAAGGCCCAAGTCAGGCTCCCTTAAATAGACCCATTTCAAAACCAAGAGAATAAGGATGTGGTTTTACAATACAGCTCGAGTCTGTCTGGTACTGAAGGAACAATCTCTTTCTTCTCAATCTCACTCTTCTCCTCATGCCCAGCTGAGGGCATTTCCACATTCATCCCTTTGCCCATACAAATGTCCATCTCACCCCACAGAGAACCAGTTCAAGGCAGCAATTCACTGGTTCGGCCACTCACTCACTGGGTTAATGTATGACAGAGTAAGAGAAGCAGGGTGCCAGAGCAGGGGAGCACAGCACTGGGAGCAGCCAGGGGAACAGGATGACCCCTCTCAGTAGCAATGAGGTTTTAAGAGAGATTGATCTGTGCTGTAAAATGACACCTTCAAAACAACGTACTTGGGATGATTTTCACCAGCCTGGTGATTTTTAAGACTTCAAGAAACAGAGCTTGTGTCTGTCTGTCTTTCCCTCTTATTTAAAAACATTTACTTTAAACAGAAAATAGTTGCTTAGAAGAAAAAGTAAAAAACGTAATGCTGAGATTCACACAACGCCATGAACTCCAGATTTGAAGAAAGTACCAGACATTCTGAGACCTGGGAATAACTCAGAAGACCTATAGCAGAGACTATGATTTAGTTATGAGGAAGCAACGTGCTCTTCAGCAATTGAAGAGGACACTCTTCTTTTCAATGTTACAGTTTAATAGAACGGTGCTGAAAATAGCGTGTGAAATGTGGGCCTTTCATTTCACAGACTATTAAAAACTGGGAACCCGCTGTGTCAAGACTCTGCAAACAAAGATGAATTTAAAACACACAGAGATAAAGAGGCTAAAGAAACCAGATGTGATGTGTTAAAGAACTTACTGGAACTTTGGAAGAAGGAAAGCAATAATGGGAGAAGGTGAGCTGAAAAAGAGGGTGTGCACATCCGTGTTGTTCACGGGAAGCAAATGCCAAGTTGTGCAACTCCCTACAAGAGACGGAAAACCTGCTCCCTGATTCTCTGTTTTAATCAGACCCAGTATGAGAAATGTCCTAGTGTGCAATTAAGTAATGGCATGACCTGCTTACAAAGCAACAAGTCACCATTAATAAAAAGTGTTGAGAAGTAGGTCAAATAAAATACTAGTGTGATCCGTGGAGGAAAGGTTTTGCTCCGTGCAACAGCTGGAATTCCAGCTGATCCAAAAAAATATTTTCCAACCTTCTGTAGCAAAAGGTTAACATGTAATTAACTGAAAATGTGGGAATGTCTTGCCATTTGCAGGAGTCTGTACTGTTAAATTCTCAGAGTACTGGAACACCTTGCCGTGCCATGGGGAAGCACTGAGCTGGTAGCTAAGTAAGCTAATAGTATTTTTCAAGGGACACACCTTTGGAAGCTGAAGGGGGACAGACTTCTCAAAATAGATGTTCTGCTTACCCCAGAAAGTAATTATGACCTTATCAAAATTAGTTACTATATTTGGATCTTTCAAGATGGAAAGCAGAAGGAGCCATTCGACACGTTTTCTTGGATGTACATGGTTTAATATTCTGGTTGGAAAATTAGTTCTTGTGTGGTCAAAGAGGATAGTAGAGCTGAGATACTACCACAATGAGGACAACGTAACACAAGGTCAAAAAGGACATAAGGAAATACCTATCTTTTATTCAAAGGCATACAGCATACCATAAAGATACCAGTTTTGATTGCCTGGGGATATTCTGTCCAGATGGTGTCCACTTGTACGATGTAGGAAATGACTTACTCTGCTCTCTTATAAAATGTAGGTGAGATGAGCCATGCACAGAAGATGCAAATTAAAAAAACAGTACGTACAGATGACAGAGTCTCTTTTAAGGACAGCAAAACGAGGATAATTTACTCCAGTTTGAGGCTGAATCATAGTGTTTACACTCTGTGTGTTTCAGACGATAACATTTAAAAGGGAAAGTCTGCAATTTACACAGCAGAAGGGACTGTCCAACTAGGCTAGTGCTGGCCAGAGACACGAACAGCAGAAACCCAGAGAACGGGTTATAAAGCAAAGTCTCTGTCCTATGAAAATATATGGATATGTTTGAGTGTCAGGCATCAAAACACCTCCATTGCTTTCTGTCAGGCTATGTAGGTCTTCTATACCATGTGTGTGGATGTGGATGTGCAGTCAGGCTCTGATGGTGCCAAAATTTACATACATGCTAGGCTTAAACAAGGCCCCAGCTGAATTCAAAAGACCATGTGGGTTAATGGAGATCCCACTCTAACCACCTGCAGAGGAAGGGCTGCTGTTTTCTCAAAGAGAATGGCTTTTAAATTTTGTTCTACACTATCACAGGAATTATTTGCATTTCCCCTGCCACTGTATTATAGTTCTACTTGTCCAGAAAGAAAAAAACCCACACTGGGTTTTGCCATTACACAAAAAACAGATGGCAACTTTGGTTTGATTTGGTTTTAATTTAAAGAGAAAATGCTCCCAAATGAAGGGATTATATATGCCAAATTTTAATCCACTAAAAATGGATGCAACCCAATCATAATGTAAATGCTAAGAACTTAGAATACAAAAAATAATTACTGGAATTATTTGTAGCAGGCATCTGTTTTAGCTCTCAGGCACTCGACCTGACCAGACTCTGAAGACAATATTGTGCTACTTTGAGTTCTGCTATTTTGTTACATCACAAACCAGTGTAATCCAAGAAACAGATAAAACAGAAACACAGCTAAATTGTAAATCCATATGAAAGCAGGAGATGGATGTCTAAAAGGAAAAATAACAGAGTTATATAAGCATGTTTGTCTTCTCCTGGTGTATTTATTGTGAGCAGATCCTTCACCCTCTTATCCGGGAAAATTACATGACCCACCTGAGGTGAGTGAGATTCAACTTCAGCTCTGTGACCAGTTCCAAGAAAATGTCTCTCTCAGGAAAGTATTTAAGAATATAACCTTAAAACTCGCTGACTTCAAAGAGCTCAAACTCATGCTCAAAGTGAAGCAGGATTATACTAAACAAGGATAGATTTCACAAGGTGTTTAAATGTCTTCAGGAATGCAGGAAACGTGGTAGGGAGGAGAAGAGGGCAATATTCCTCCAGGAAAGAGAAAGGTGGGCATTTCACATGGGTAGTTGGAATGGTTCTCAGGAACTGAACCTGGAACCTGGGTTCCTACATTTACAATTTACATGATGTGCCTAAACTTTGATTATATTAGTACTTCCCTGTAAAATAAAGACTGCATAAAATAAAAATATTCTGTTACCAGATTTTAAAACATGAAGGAAAATACTAATAATACAAATAATGTATGACAAAGTCTTAGGATGATTGACAGACATGCACTTACATTAACAGCAGTCAAAGCACCAGTCAATCCCTGAAGCTTCATGACTGGCTGGAAAGCGAATGGATCACCACAAACCCACCCAGGTCAGCCCAGACCTACAGTTACTGTTGGTATTGGGCATGAGTCTAAAAAGCATTGCTGGCTTCCTGAGCATTTCTAGAAGAAATAGCATCTGGGCGAGCAGCCAGCCAAAAGGCTTCTCTCACATGGTTTGCAAGGCTTATTACAGCATACAGTAAAGACTGAAATGCTGTAGAGCAAACCTGCCTATTTCATCACATGAGAAGAAACACTTGATATCAATCATACTTGTGACATTGGCTTGGTACCCCAAGACATGTAAGCTTACAGTTCTGAAAGAAAACATACAACCATTAGTGTGTACTGAACAGCTCACTTTCTCTATGTCTACTTCTAATAACTTGGCATTTTAATGACAATATAGTGACATTTTTGGGCAGCTGATATTTTAAACTTTGAAAAAAGGAAGAGGATTATGCTAATGAAGCAGAGCTAAGACATCATGTTGTGTTATTGAAACTGATGTTCCTTTGTTTGCTTCAGTGGGTGCTATATCACACTGATTATTCAACCTGCAGCTGTGATCCTCAGCCTTTTAGGATCCTGTCAGTAGGTCTAACTCTGCAGTGCAGCCTAATTTAATCGTGCGCTCATTATCTATACCAGATGTGGTGTTTGTATGGTGTTTCTCCTGTATCTGCTTGTGTTTAAGCACACATTCTAGCCCACTGACTGAATGTTATGAGAAGACTGAAAGCGAGTTTATGTCACTAAAGTTCCACAAGCAAATATTGCCATCCTGTCAACCTGGAGACAACATTTTTGGCACATCAGCCTCAAAGATTGCTGAAATATTTATCAAAATAAGAAATCCAGATGTATAAAGAGTTCTTCTACAACAGCAGGTTCATCTGCTGGGGTGAAGAAAGGAAGTTCCCATAGTTAATACAGTAATATAGAAGGACTGCCATAATTCTAACTCTATTGGTTTATGGCATTTTTACAGCCTCTGAGGACTTCTCCTTCACAACTAACCCTTGTAGAGGACAGCCAGCTCCCTCATCCTCCAGATGCATCCACAAGTAAGGATCTGGCCAAGGACCAAGAACGTACTCAAAGTGCAGTATCTTCCACAAAGGTCTGCAGGCCACAGGCAGCTGACCATGGTGGTTCTGCTCACTCAGTGAAAAATTATTTTGAATGCTATCATGCCAACCAAGATGATACCAAGCTGTCCAGAGTGTTTTTATCTTAAGTGGGAAAGCTTCCACAAATCTTTTTTATATGGTAAAAATCACATTCATAATTCAGAAACTCGTTTAAAAAGCTATTGATTAGCTTTAACTTTCCAATGATTCGTAAAGCCCCACTTCAGCTCTGAGAACACACCTAGATTCCATACTTCAGAAGTTCTCTTCATCTGTCTCTGATTTGATTTTAGGCCAATAAAATTAATTTTGTCATTGACTTCCATTACAGAAAACTGGGAGGACCCAAACTAACTGTGTATCTCCCCAGTCAGGGCAGCAGATAATTCTGTATATATATTCACTGTACCTTTTCATTTTTTAGAATTATCACAGATTAAAAACCTTCATCATTTATAGTGCAGTTTAAAAATCTGTTCCAAATCTACTATTTTCATGTAAACCCCCTCCAACCACTTCTCATTTTGGCAATACCAACACCACCAGACAGACTCTTCTCAGACAATAACTGGAAAGTAAGACACAGTTGGCAGTAAAGTGCAAACCAAAGGGTATGTTCAGAGAAATAACATCAGAAATTGGCACGTTGGTAGATGTATTCACTGACTTGAACCAAATTCAATCAACAAAAGTTTGCAATGTAAAGATCAAACCATGAAACTTCAATTCAAATATTATTTCAGCCCTGGTGTCTGGATGCAAAAGCTGGAAGCTCACCAGAAGCACAGACAGATGTCAAACCACCTTCAAAAGCAAGCAGTTCAAGAAAATACTAGGAATTAAATGTTTATAACAAACAACTCCAACACTTGTCACTTGACAATTCCATTGTCAGAGAGCTCCATCATCCTTATCTCCAGAGTAATCTAGAAAAGGAGGTGGAAATACTTGGGATACGTTAAGAGCATTGGCCATGGCATATTTATCATCAGGCAACTGAAAGAAAATCCATGATACTATGGAATGTCTCCACTTAAGTAAACTAGGTGTAAATTAAAAAATGGACATCAAAAAACAGTTGAGAATAGCCTTGTCCATGTCTTCATTCACATCTGAAATACCAATAAACCTGAGAATAACAAAAGCCCAGTGGTCTCTAAGAATGTCTTGCTAGCAATACATGGCTCCAGAGACTCTTCCATGTTCCTTGCAAACGCAAGAATTAAAAAGGTAAAATGAGAGACAGTTAAGTGCAGTATTAACTTCAGTGGATTAGTTGCTCATTATTGCTGTCCATGGACCAGTGGCTTTTGGGGAACCACCAGTATCATCTCTCAGAGTTTGTGTAATTCTGTTCGTATCTGTTTTAAACTCGCCCCCCACAAGAAAGAATGAAACCGAGATGGAGGGAATGGGTAGGGATGGAACATAGTACCCAAGGGACTGGAGTTCAATTTGTTGTTCCACAACAGATTTACTGCACAATCTCAGGGAAATCATTACAGCCAGATGCTTAAAGGTATTGAGGTAATGCTTCCTGCAGGAAGGCTTCAGTGACCTGGGTGAAAACAAACATGGTCTCTGCCCTGAAACATTTACAATGTCGATACACACTGGAGGAAACAGTAAGCCATTTCCAAATGGATTAGCAGAATCATATAAAAAACACAAAAAACAGCACGACATCCAGATTAGAATATGGCAGCTCCCACACTAGACCAACTCTCCTGCTTCTTCTAATGAAAACAAGAATGCTGGAGAAGCGGGCACAACAGGTTGTGGATACCAGCTGAAAACTAAAATTCTTTTGGTAGCTTTCTGGATTCCAGCTATTTACAAGTGCCATTGAATTGAGGCCTGGCTTCATTCCTTTGCATTTGAGAAGTTACTTACAAATGCAAAAAGAGCAGCATTTTCCAAACACTTGGAAATCTACACATGCAACATGAGGCCTTGGACCTTTAGAGTCTTATCCATACTTCAGTTTTAACTCCCATTTTATTATAACTTTATTCTTCAAATATAAGGAGTCCACACTCTGGCGAACACTGGGAGGAAGAAGGAACAAGCTCCCCCAGTGCTCTGACAGCCAACACCTGTGCTGATGAGAAGAGCCAGCATGAGGCAAGCAGCAGTCCTCAACAGGATTGTCCAACACCTTTCAGCACAGCTGGGCAAGGAAGAAGAGCCTTGGCTCCACCCCAGTTCTGCAATGCCCAGAGCAAGTAAATGTTGCCTTACTCAAAATGCTCTGTGCTAGGTATGGGGAGAGCTAAGAACTTCTGCTTCCACACCAGAGGCAGGTCTGCAGGCTCCTACTCTGCTTTCTGAATTGCTCTTCTTGCTCAGTCCTGGTGTTCCTCTTGCCCTCAGACAGCTGCCCACATCAAACAATTGCAACATGAAAACCTGCTTCTCAAAACAGGAATGCACATGGCTAGGAGAAACCGCAGGAAAGGAAAGAGTAAGGGGAAAAGTATTTGACTCCCTTCCATTCTCAGAGTCAACATACTATCTCCATACGTATTATCTTCTTGGCACAGCAAATGAACAACTTTCTGTGATTAAATAAACAGAAATTCAACTGACTCACCCTGGCTTTTTATACAGAGAACAGAATGCAGTAAAATTAAGCAATCTCAAAATTAATAATTCTAAAGGGTATAGCAAGAAAACATTGGCTGGGCAAACTATTCATTATCGACAATATAGCCCTTTTCTCACTAAAAAAGCTGCTGTGCACACTTTACTTCTCAAATGACAGTCCGATAGTTTAGGATGTCAGGGACAAACAGTTGTAATCTCACTGCTGAACATGCACTCCAGAACAGAAAGCTGCAGCAAGTTTTAACACACGCAGAGCCTTGCAAGATGTGTCAGAGGAGGCTGTTTTGCTTGAAAACTCAAACTCTTTTGCGACTTTCCATCAATCACTTGATTAGGCAACGAAACTCACAAAGTGAGAGATCCATGAAAACACACTCCGAATAAATTAAAATTTTCCAGGGCAAGACCATATTTTACCTATCCTGTTTGTTTCTAGGGCAGTCCTGCCCATTATTCTGGATTAACTCCCCTAAAATTTCCCTTCACAGACTGAAGTGCAAAGGAGATGCCGAGAATGTGCCGTTTCATCCTCTGTTCCAAAGCGTCAGACACCTTCAAGCAACTTTACCACAAATCAACATAAATCCTGGCTTCAGCTGCTCTGTTTCAGGGGAGCTACTGCAGAGCATGTGCTCAAACTTCTAGTGCCACTGTCTGTAAAGAAGTGCCTGGTGCAGCGCAGCTATTCCCACACAAGGGAACATTAGTTAATTTGCATTCACAGTTACCATATGAGGTGCGAGTTTCTGGCAGTCCACACAGTTTATATTTAAAGACTGTAGGAAATTAATGTAATTATCTTTCAGATAATAACAAAAGCGACTTACCAGCCCGTCGCAATTGCTGATAGCAACTGAAGCGTTTGGCAAGTCAGTGATATCCCCAACATAGAGGCAATTCCCATAGAGAGGTTCAACGTGAGTCTCCTCAGAGTCCTCCTGCCATTCAACTGTTGCTCCAGGGGCCACGAGCCTGGAGTTTGGCCGCAACCTGAAGTGAAACTCTCTTCCAAAAACAGTGACATTGTAAAATATTTGCTCATTTGCTGCTTCTGGTTGCAAGTCCTCCGCAGCTCTCCTGAAGCGTGCTTTTGGTGGTCCAGACACCAAGTGGGATAGGAACCTGCCCTCTGAATCGGTGCTGGTGGGGATGACAAGGCTGTACTCCTCTATATTCCTCAGAATTGGATCTTTAACAGGGAGAAAGTAAGAGAGGAAAGAGATACTAGAACTAAACATATCCTGATGCCACGGGATTTTTATTCCATTATTCATTAGCACAGCAGACACTTACATAAGGCAGATGGACACTGCACTCTGTGCAGACACTTCATTCACCGGCACGAAGTGTGCAGAGTTCATTCAAACTTGCCTTTTGCTCCCCAAAACACCAGGCGGCAGTGTGAGCCCCCCCACTCAGCAGGGACCCCGCACCCCTGCCCATACAGCAGGGTCCCGCCACCCTTTGCCCACCCAGCCGAGACCCCACACCCCTGCCCGACCTGCCCGTCCCCGGCTCGCCTCGGGCACTTTGGGGCTACCCGGGTGGCCAGCGATGATGAGAGGGAGCTCATCCACTTCGGGACCGCTCGGAGGGGCAGGAGTAGGGGCTTGCTGTGCAGGTGGCAAGCCTGCGAGGGAAAGGCACGTCCCTCAAACTACCCCCGGGGCGGCGGGGGTGAGACGGCCGGCGATGGGGACGCCGCGACCGGCAGCGGTGCGAGCGGGAGCCCCGGGAGTTTCGGACGGCGGCGATGGCCGGGGCAAGCGGAGGAGGAGGAGGCAGAGGAGCTGCCATGTGCTTCATCCCGCACGGGAA